>OX457086.1:21047663-21083242 GCA_949752835.1 Empis stercorea
AGTTGACTTTTTCCGTCCCAATACAATAGATGCTCTTCATTTGACCTGGGGTCGAATGAAGGGCAGAAAAAAGTGGGATGATGTGTCGGAAAAAGTCAACATTCGGCGATTCATGTTTCGACGGTCGCGCTGGACAGAGTTGTTTTTTTTTTAATTTTCCGGAGTTTTTTTTTATTTTTTTCTTGTAAATTTGATTTTTCTTGATGTAAAATGATGAAAAGTATTTTTTTTGAAAATTAAGTAATTTTTGTGGATGCGTGTGAAAAATCAAAAGAAAAACAAAAAAAGAAACAAGAAAAGTAAAAATTAAAATATTTAGAGAAAAAAAAAATTGTGTGAAAGGAGTTGAATTCATGTGAAAACCGATGTTAAGATTTAAAAAAAAAAGGAAAAGAAAAAAAAAATTTAAATTAAAATTCGAAATCAGTGAATTCCGCAGAAAAACAAAAATGGTATCGTAAAAGAGAAAATTATTTAAAAAAAATCAGTCTGGAAAAAAAAACAATTTATTTATTAAAAGTTTTGGGTCCAGCGCGCGGAAAAAATTTAGTTCCTGTTTTGTTTTTCCAGTCCTGTGTTCCTGCGTCGAGTCCTGGTTCCAGAGTAGTCAAGTTTGTCATCGTCAGCAGTCCTGTCTGGAAGCGGTCATCGAGAGAACCTTTTTGTTTTTTTTTTGTGTGTTTGTTAAATTGAAAAATTGGTTTTTTTTTATTGTTGCTTATAAAATTGTGTAGAGCAGTTTTTTTTTGGTTATTTATAAAATTTGTTATTATTTTATTGTACATATATATGTATATATATATAATTATTTATTTATTCAAAAAATTGTAGTAAACGCGATTTCAGGGTTTCGTGTCTCCAGACATGTCAGGAGCAGCCACGTAAGCAGCCACGTAACAGGAGCAGCCACGTAAACCTGTTGAAATTTCAAAAGGTATGTTGTAATTTTTTTTTTATGTTGTTAGTATTTTTTTTTATTTGGCAATGCAGTGCCCTAATTAATTATATATATATATATACATCTCGGAGATTGACTGTTCTGGAAGGAAGAAAAAAAAAAATACGACATTAATTAACCACTGTCAAGTACAATTTAAAACATTCTTTATTATTCTAAAAATATTTTTTTTAAACTTGGAAAAATAAATACAGATCAAAATATAAATAAAAAGCTGCCAAGTTGGAAGAGTGCTTCATATCCCCTTTTAGATAAAACTAGGATTTAATAAAAACAAAGAATTAAGTAAAAGTTATAATATTTTATAAAACTATGTTTTTTCACAATTTAAAAGTAAATATATTTTATGTTCTTATATGAAACATGATGTTATATATACAAGTTATTCGAATGGTAAAAATGATCAAATTCTTATCTATAATATAGGGTTGAAGTTATGATGTAATATTATATAATATTTAATATTATATTTATGATTATTGTAATATTATATATACTTATATATATATATATATATATATATATATATATATATAAAAACATATAATATATATATATATATATATATATAATATTACAGCTTTTTAATTTATATATACATATGTACCTATATATTAATTTTTAAAATTACGACATGACAATATAACATAATATACATAATATGATTTAATAGAACCAGATTTTATGATAATTGAATTTTTGGTATTTAAAATGATCATAAGATATGCCACATTTCAGATAGGTCTTTGAATCTTATAAATTAGGTATAATAGGCTAGTGAAATCATTCAAAAATTTTATCTTCTTCCCTTTTAATAGGGTTGAGAAGGTATGTTTGTGAAATAGGATGCAACACCTCCGCGGGGGACTGGATTCAAGAAATGAGAAATTATTTTCTTAAAAATACTATTTCACACCTTATGCGAAAAATTTAGTTCCATTCTTATCACATAGAAATATTACACTTGAAAATTTATTATATAGTTATGAAAATTGAATATTTGGAATATGAAATGACTATATAAAACAAGCCACATTTTATTTATAACCATTCAACTTACAAATTAGGTGCAATAGGTTAGTGCTTACCCAATTCACTCAGATTTTAACCCGCTGCTCTGTTTAGGTGGAGGAGAAGTTATATATAAGGAACAACCCACATCGGAGGGTTAATTTTAAAAAAATGAAAAAATAGTTTTTTAATAATACAATTTTACACGTGAATTTATAAATCCTAGGTGGATCAAAAGGACTTCCAACTTGGCAGATTTTTTTTGTATATCAATTTGTATATGTCAGTTGAGAATTTGGACTGAGTTTAAGTTACCAATGAATAAAAACAAATTAACACTGTTATACTAATTTTTAAATTTTGGAATTACTAGAGCAGAAAAGGTTGGAATTTTGGTTTGAAAACTATATTTGAAAGCTAATATCTAATCTACGACCTTTGCGAAAAATTTGAATTTCACGAACAACATAATACATATATAAAATTAAAAGTTATAATTTTTTCAAAACTATTAATGTTGTACAATTATAAATTATTACCAAGTTTCAATAAATAAATACTCGAAATGGTATATATGCAATATAATATTAATTTTTAAAATGTCGAAATTTTTACAACCGTAAAATGAAGACGGTTTGAAGGCACAGGTCTCGTTTTTATGTACAAGGTGTAGAATAGTGTTATTAAGAAACTAATTTTTAATTTTTTTGATATAGTCTCCCGCATAGGGGATATTGCTTATTTCATTAATACACCCCCTCCTCTACTTTAATGAGATGGTGGTTTATAATTTTAAGTGATTTCGCAAGGTTTGAAATTATGGTACCTGGCATAGAAGTTAGAAACTCGTACATAAAATCTGGACCATTTTATAGCCATTTTGAATTTTAAAAATTTAACTTTGAAAATATTGAAATTCTAATACAACTAACATAAAGAGGGTTGATGGGATGGGGCTGATTTTTTCATATAAGGTGTAAAATTTCATTGTTAAAACAGTATTTTTCCTTTTTTTTAAATTAGCGCCCCGCGGAAGGCATGGAGCTTGTTTCCTAAATATACCCCCTCCTCCACCCAAAAAAAGCAGAAGGATAAAATTTGGAGTGATTTGGATTACCACGAACCTAGTGAACCCAATTTATAAGTTTCAAGTTAATATATAAACTGTGGCTTATTTTATAGTCCTATTAAGTTCCAAAAATTAAATTTTCATAAATTCTGTAATAAATTTTGTAATATAACATTTCTTATACATGAAGAATAGAGGGGGTTGCAGGTACGGAAACAAATTTTTCGCGAGAGGTGCAAAATAGTATTTAAAAAAAAATAATTTCTTAGTTTTTTAATCCAGTCCCCCGAGGAGGTGTTGCCTCTTGTTTTATAAATATACTTCCTCAGCTATGTTAAAGGAGAAAGGGGTGAAAATTTTGAATGATTGCGAAAGGTACTAATCTATTATACCTAACTTACAAGATACAAGGCCCTATCTTAAATGCGACATATCTTTATGACCATTTTTAATACAAAAAACACAATTTTAATAGCGCTTTTAAAAGTCTTTCACTTTAAAGTGTGGGGCTAATTTTTATGGAGAAGGTGTAAAATAGTATATTTAAGAAACTCATTTCTCACTTCTTTAATTAATTTCCCCGCTGAGGGGTTGCAACTTGTTTCATATATAAGCCCTTCATCCACTTAAAAAAGGCGGGAGGTATTTTTTTTAATATGGAATGGAAAGGCACTTACCTGTTGTACCTATTTTAGAAGTAATAGTGTTTTACGTGAATCCTTACTGGTTTCATAGGCATATCAATTTTCAAAAATTTATCTTTAATATTACCATAAAATAATGGGGTGGGGACCCAGGGCTCTAAATTTTTGTTATGTTCTTTGTATAATGTCTGTTCATAAACCTGTGAAACAGAGTAAAGATCCGACTATATTAAGGTGTGTTTTTTAACGTGCACAAAAATTATGCATTTTTAACGCTCCATGAAGGGGCTTGCAGGGATATCATTCTAAAAAGGATAACGTAAACATAAAATTCCATCCTTTATTTACGTTTCTGCAAATTTTTTATTGAATTGAATATGTTTTAGAACTATTTGTAAGTGATTGAAAAAGTCTATTTTTGCTTTGCATACGGCGTACGGCGGACACGAAATTTTTTTTTGCTGATTCTGGTTCCCTGAGATCTAAAAAGTAAGAAAAAATTTAAAATTCCGAAAAAAATTTTTTCGAAATTTGCTCTGCACCACAAAGCTTCATATATAAAGATATGAAGCAAAATATTTGTTAAATTATAAATTTAAAAAAAAAAATTGGTGTTTGTATTTATTTATTTTGCTTCATATATTGAAAATATATGAAGCTTTGTGGCGCGGTCTAAATTTCGAAAATTTTTTTTTCGAGATTTTGATTTTTCTGGACGTTTTAGATGTCAGGGAATCAGAATCAGCAAAAAAAAAATCCGTGTCCGCCGTACGCCGTACGCCGTACGCAAAGTAAAAATACACTTTTTTAAACGCTTAGAAATAGTATAAGCACTCGTGCGATTTGTACAAAAATTGCAACATATATAAAGTAAGGATGGAAATTGATGTGTATGGTATCCTTTTTTGAATCGTTTCCCTGCAACCCCCCCTAGCGGAGCGTTGAAAATGCACAATTTTGTGCACTTCAAAAAAATACCCCTAAATATAGTCGGATCTTTACATTGTTTCACAGATATATGTACAGACACCATATAAAGAAGATTGTAAAAATTTGGAGCCCTAGGTCCTCGCCCCCCTATTTTATAGTAATATTAAAACAAAAATTTTGAAATTTGAAATGCCTATAAAACCGGTTTGATTTTATATAAAACATTGTTACTTCTAACATAGATGCAGCAGGTAATTGCATTTCCATTTCATATAAAAAATTTACCCCCCACCTTCTTTAAGTGGGTGAGGGGGCTTATGTATGAAATAAGCTACATAACTTGAGCGGGGAAATTAATTCAAAAAATGAGAAACTATATTCTTAAATATACTATGTTACACATTGTGCATAAAAATCAGCTTCGTACCTTTACCCCCCTGGATTTTACAGGTGAAAGAATTTTTATGGGACTACTAAAATTAAATTTTTGGTATTTAAAATGACTATAAAATAAGCCGCATTTCAGATAGGGTCTTATATCTTGTAGGTTTGGTATAATAGATTGGTATCTTTCGAAACCATTCAAAAAATTTACCCCTTTCCCTTTTATTATGGGTGAGGGGGTAATTTTATGAAAGAGGCTGCAGCACCTCAGCGGGGGACTGGATTGAAAAAATCAGAAATTATTTTTTTAAAAATACTATCTTACAACTTGTGCCAAAAATTTATTTCCCTACCTGCAACCCCCTCTAAGCTACATCACTTAGAAATGTTACATTTCAAAATTTATTATATAGTTTATGAAATTGAATTTTTGGAACTTAAAATGACTATAAAATAAGCCGCATTTCAGATAGGGTGTTATATCTTGTAGGTTTGGTATAATAGATTGGTATCTTTCGAAACCATTCAAAAATTTTACCCCTTTCCCTTTTATTATGGGTGAGGGGGTAATTTTATGAAAGAGGCTGCAGCACCTCAGAGGGGGACTGGATTGAAAAAATGAGAAATTATTTTTTTAAAAATACTATCTTACAACTTGTGCCAAAAATTTATTGCCCTACCTGCAACCCCCTCTAAGCTACATCACTTAGAAATGTTACATTTCAAAATTTATTATATAGTTTATGAAAATTGAATATTTGGAACTTAAATGACTATAAAATAAGCCGCATTTCAGATAGGGTCCTATATCTTGTAAGTTAGGTATAATAGGTTGGTGTCTTTCGAAATCATTCAAAATTTTCACCCGTTTCCCTTTTCATATGGGTGAGAGAGTAGATCTATTAAACAGGCTGCAACACCTCGGCGGGGGACTGGATTGAAAAAATGAGAAATTATTTTCTCAAAAATACACACCTACACCTTGTATACAAAATTGAGACACGTACCTTCAACCCTCTTCATTTTACAGGGGCAAAAATTTCGAAATTTATAGAATAAAAACATATGTATATTACATTTTGAGTATTTAGTATATATACATATATAGTATTACAAATTCGAGTACTTATTTATAAAAACTTGATTGTAATTTTAAATTATACCACACTAGTAGTTTTGTAAAAATCATAATTTTTATTTAATTCTTCGTTTTCACTAAATCCTAGGTAGATCAAAAGGGTATATGAAGCACTCTTCCAAATTGGCAGCTTTTTCCTATTTAGTGCTATATTTTTTTTTTGTGAGAAGACATCGTTGGTGGAATTTTTTTTGTGTGGTCGAGATTTTTTTTTGTGTGGTTTTCTGAGGATTTTTGGTGCTAATTTTTTTTATGATCATGGCTGGCTAGGAATCCCACTTTTGTGAGCCAGCGTAGTCAGAATGTTCCTTTCCGTGTAGCTCTTCGATCCATTTCCATTGTTATTATGTAACAAGTGAGTTTTGGATTGAAGAGTTATATCTTCAGACAATATGGTAGTTAGTAAATTAATTAAATTAAATAAATAAATCTTTATTCCATTTTAACATATTATTACAAGCTTACAAATAACAATGTAAAAAGTATATTCAAATAAGATATATAAGTATTTAAGGATTAGTATTATGTTTTTTATTTTTTGCTTTTTCATAATTTAATTTAAGATGAACAATATTTAAAATTCAATTTATAATAATTCATAACTTTTAATAAGCAGTTATATTAATAAGCAGTTATATACAAAATATAATAATAAAAACCTAAAACAAATAATAAATAATAAACAACAAAATACCAAATATTAAATATTAAACATTAAATATCACCTACTAAATATTAAATACTAAATAATAAATAATAAACAAATAATAAATAATAAATAACAAATAATAAATAATAAATGCTGAATATTAACTATAATATATAATAAATAATAAATATAATAAATGAAATAAATAATATATTGGAACAATCAAAAAAATTTTAATTTTAGCTAATAGTTTCTACTAAAGTTTCTATTACTGAGTGATTAAATGTGAAAAGCCAGAATTTTATTTGTTTCAAAAATAGAGCATCTACTCTCTCAAATCTGCAGCAATCTGGTAACTTATTAAATAAACGGGGTGCAATAACATTAAAGAAATAACAAAAATGTGATTTATTAATTTTAGGTATAGTTACGAAACTTCTGGTATTTGCTCTTAAATTATAATGACCTTGTAGACGTATGCTTTCATAGCCAGAATTTTTGAAAAATATTTTTAGAACATTATAAAAATATAAGTGCCTTATCGGAAGAATCCCTAAGTTCCTGAACAAAACGAAACTAGAAGTTCTACGGTTCACTTTACATATAACGCGAATTGCATGTTTTTGTTTGATAAGCAAAGGTTGGATTTTGCTAAAATGTGTACCACCCCAACTACTTATACCATACTGAAGTTTGGATTTAAATAAACCATTATATACTAATTTTAGAATTGCCAAAGGACAGTAAAGACTATGATGATAGAGTTGACTTACAACTTTGTTAAGATAATTCTTCAGGTAGTCTAAGTAGTAATTCCAACTAAGTCTAGTATCTAAAATAATACCTAAATATTTAAAATTGTTGACATGTTCTATTAAAAAACAATCTTTAGCACAATTAATATTACTGTCAAAAATAGGCATTGACAAACAACAATTATTAAGTTTAAATTTTGGACAACACGGTGAGTGGTACGTCAGTATGATTAAATATCATGAATTTGGTTTTATTACTAATAATTAATTTATTCAGTTGAAACCAACGACGCAAAATTTCCAAATCATGGTTTACATCTGTTATTGTGTTAAAATAGTTGATGTTAGAGTACGATAAAGCAGTGTCGTCAGCAAATGCTGTGATTTTGCCTTTAAACGATTGCAAAAACAAAGAATTCACAAAAATTAAAAATTAAATAGGGCCTAACACAGACCCTTGTGGAACACCAATATTTATAGTTCTATCAGAGCTAATATGATTTTTTATTCTGACTTTAGTTTTTCGATCTGTTAAGTATGATTTAAACCAATCATATATAAAACCTCTGAAACCAGCATTAAATAACTTTTCAAGCAGTAAATCATTATCCACCATATCAAAAGCCTTTGTTATATCTATAAAAAGTGCACTCGGAATGTCTGAATCATTTAAAGAATTATAAATTTCACTGCATAATTTTAACAGAGCTCCCTCAGTTGATCTACCACTTCTGAAACCAAACTGAAATTCACTAAAGTAATTGGTTTTATCCAAGAAAGACAAAGTACGTTCTTTTAGACCTTTTTCAAAAATTTTAGAAAATACTGATAATAGAGAAATTGGTCTATAATTGTTTAAGTCCGTAGTTTCGCCTTTTTTATGTAAAGGAATTACAATAGCTGTTTTAAGTGATTTAGGAAAAATACCTTTTTGTATACTAAAATTGAATATATAACAAAGAACATCAATAATCTGAAGAGAAATTTTTTTCAGAACATTACTTGAAATATTATCAAAAGACATTGAACTTGAGGATTTTAATGACATAATAATTTTGTGGATTTCAATTGCAGTAAAATTTGTAAAATAAAAGCTTGCAGGTTGAAAAGTTTCTTGCCTAATAAAGCTTGCACATTGACAATACGAATTGTTGTTAGATGGAATATTCCGAAGAGTACAAGAAATTGTTGAAAAATAATCATTAAATAAATTTGAGATCTCTGAAGGATTTTGAATAATTTTATCAGCTTTATTTATAACAATATCTACGTCCGTTTTTACTCTATTTAGAATTTCGTTTACACACTGCCATTCTTTTTTAGGGTTACCAATTTTTCAACAAATCTACTAGTAAAATAAATATCTCTACATTTTGAAATCTCACATTTAATTTCTCGTGATATTTTCTTATAGTAGCTTTTTAGTCTACTATTGAATGGATGTTTCTTAAGCCGAACATATAGATAATTTTTCTTTTTTATTTTACTTAATAAAGATTGTGATATCCATGGTTTTAGCCGTATAAATTTATTGTTTTTGTGATTGACAGTTTTACTACAATTTGAAATATGCATTTGTAACTTACTGAGAAACGAATCAGAACAAATTGATGGATCATCTGATGAATAAACATCATCCCAAAACTCAAAATTTAAAGTTGATTTTAAAGCAGTAAAATCAATTTGTTTAAATTCATTGCAAGTCAATGAGGTACTTCTTTGTACATTATGGTCAAGCTGAATAGTAACCAAACAATGATCAGTTAATTTTATATCAAATACTGCCACTTTATAGTTAACACAGTTATTTTTATGTAACCTAATAAATATATGATCCAAACATGAAGTTGAATTTTCAGTTTCACGTGTAGGTTCGGCTAACAAAGAATTAAAACCAAAAGATGACAAAACAGAAATAAAATTATCAACATCATGCGAATCGGACAAAATATTAACATTAAAGTATCCCATAAGAACTAAATTTTTACTAGTTTGGCTGTGCAAAAAGTAGTAAATTCATCTAAAAAGGCACCAATGCTGCATTTATGTAATCTATAAACACCAAAAAAACAGTAGCAAGCACCAGAAATCTCACAAGTTACACTAATAATATCAGCACTATTAAGTCTAATATTTTTTATATCACAGTTTAAAACATCTCTGTAAAATACTGCAATCCCACCAGAAGCATACGAATTATTACAAGTTGCTGCAAGAGTAAAATTTGGAATATAAAAATTATTTATTTCAAAATCATAAATCCATATTTCCGAAACAAATATGAGATCTGGTAAATAATCTAATGAAACTAGGTGAGCGTAGAATAAATCAAAATTTTTTCTTATGCTACGAATATTTTGGTATATTGCTGTAAAACCTGAGCTTAAATCAATATTAGAATGATCTATATTAAACTGTGTTAAAAGCAATTAGAATTATTAGAATTTGACGAAGTAGCTAAATTATTTACAATTTGAAGAGGATCTACGTTATTATTTTGTGAACTATTATTTAACATTACTAGAAAAATTTAATAATATAAATAAATTCGCTTAACTAAAATTTTTATAAAGATCCTCAAAAGACTTGATTTTTAATACTTTATCACCTTCGTTTATTCTAACAAGTACTGTTGCGTTTCTGACCCAGACCATTGACTAATAATAATATATAGACTTATAAAGTAGAACAAAAAAAATTTCCACTTTCTGATTTGACTTTCCTAATCTAATGTAAAAATCAACGTTCAACGTGCGTTTTTTGTTATATATTTTCGTTAGATTAGGAAAGGAAATATTTATGTATGAATATGAATGACTAATATGAGAGCATGCGTGAGAGGATAATTTTTTTTATATTGAAAAAAACGGATGTTTTTTGTTTTCGCATATGGGATTGTATTGTATATATTTATGAATAGTTTTGTTGGTATTCGTGCATTTGAAAAGTTTCTAATTCATAAATAAATTCCAATTTTCAATTTTTAGCAAAAAGAAAATAGTTTCTTCTATATTGTAAGAATAGT
Organism: Empis stercorea; assembly: GCA_949752835.1. NCBI lineage: Eukaryota > Metazoa > Arthropoda > Insecta > Diptera > Empididae > Empis > Empis stercorea. The sequence goes on from OX457086.1 coordinate 21,058,227, forward strand.
ACAGGCGTTTGGGTATTTTTGGTAATATTGATTAAAAAATGGGAATACATTTAAGAATAAATTAGAAGTTTTTTAAAAGGAATTAAACATGTTTAGAAATATGTATTTTTATCTTTTCTAAATTGAATTAATAAATTTTCAATTTCAATTCAACTTTTTTCAAATTAAATTAAATTAAATCTAACCAAATTTTAAAATATAGTGTTAAAATTTATGAATATAATATTGTATAATCAGAAAATATTATTAATTTATTGAATATATTGTATAATCATAAAATATGCAATATATTTTTTAATCGATATTACCAAAAATACCCAAACGCCTGTACTATTTTTACAATATAGAAGAAACTATTTTCTTTTTGCTAAAAATTGAAAATTGGAATTTATTTATGAATTAGAAACTTTTCAAATGCACGAATACCAACAAAACTATTCATAAATATATACAATACAATCACATATGCGAAAACAAAAAAATCCGTTTTTTCAATATAAAAAAAATTATCCTCTCACACATGCTCTCATATTAGTCATTCATATTCATACATAAATATTTCCTTTCCTAATCTAACGAAAATATATAACAAAAAACGCACGTTGAACGTTGATTTTTTACATTAGATTAGGAAAGTCAAATCAGAAATTGGAAATTTTTTTTGTTCTACTTTATAAGTCTATATATTATTATTAGTCAATGCCCAGACGTATTTACATTTATTATTTTGCTTCAGTTGTTTAGCTTTGTCCAAAAGAGATCTATTGTAGTTTGTAAGACAATCGTTGATGTAAATTTTGTTTTTCTTATGACCACCAAAAATATCAGCTGTTAATTTTATTTTTTCAGAATGTAGCTTTCTCATTATTCTTTGTTTCGTAGCTAGTGACGTAAATTTGACACAGATGATATTCTTATTTTGAATGTTTCCACTGTTTATGTTATTCAATTCTTTATTTTTGGTTTTTACAAAGCAATACTCAATTTCGTTATTTACAATGTTCTCACCAATACCATCAGAAATTAATTTCATAACAGTTTGAGTGTTATTTACATTAGGTATAATAGGCATACCAACGATATCGATGGAACATTGTTTTTGTTTTTGCTCCAGGTAGTTCAACTCAGACTCCAACACATCAACTTTATTTGTAAGTGCATCATTTTTTTCCTCTAAAGCGGCAGCAGAGGTTCCAGAAATATGGGAAGCAGTAGGATCATTGGTCGACCCAAACCCCACAGACTCTGCTAAGCCGGCAACAAGGAGGAAATCCCAATGATCCTGGAGGCTGAGAGTACATAAAAGAGAAGTAGTTTTTTTTTTAAAAATTAATTCTTGGTCTCGTTTCATTTTAGTGATTGTGACTAGGTCACTCAGACCTGGCGCCCAACGCTCTCAGCTTCCGAACACAACTCCTCCGAACTTATCTTCAGCTAACATATCAATTAATTTTGATACCGTTACATATATAGTTACATTTTTCATTTTATATTGTACTAAATAATTTTTTTTATTAGGGCAAGATTAAGTACAACACCGTCACAATTTGATGTGATGGTAGATTTTATGGAGGAGCACCCTGAAATGGCGCAAGGCCATTTAAAATCTGCATATGCAATAGTTGCATCTGCACGACTATGGGACAGATTGGCAAATTTAATAAATGCAGAAGGACCACCAACACGGATGTCGTTGCAATGGAAAAAGGTAACTATGGGGTGGCCCAAGTAGGTGTGTATCTTTTACACCCACCGAAGAACGAGTTATTGATTTAATCAATTTAACAGAGGCATGGGAATGCTAAGAGCAAAAGCTTTGGAATTACTACTACTTCCCATATTTCTGGAACCTCTGCTGCCGCTGCTACCTCTGTTGCCACTACTACACCTTCTGCGGAAACCAATGGTACTCCTGCTACCACTATTACGGCTGACATAAATATGGATTCGGAATTTAACATCTCTGATTTTGAAATTGACCAATGTTATTTAAATGCTGAAACTGAAGTAACTGATTCATCAGTACCAAACAGGGCAATTTCTAGAAATAGAAAAATTTCCAATTCTACCTCTTCAACAGCAACAAAAAATATTTTGATTGAGAAACAGTAGAAGCTACAAAAAGATTTTCACCTAAAAACTGTTGAAAATTTAAAAAAAATTTAAGAGAAAGCAGATAAAATATCGAAATATGTCGAAAAACTATATGATGTCCAGGACAAGCAATATAGGCTTAATAAGAAAAAAATGGAGATGAAACAAAAATATTATAAGGACATGGATCAAAGGCACAAAGATAAATTAGAAATGAAACGTCTAAATTTAGACTTAGAAGAAAGAAAATTGAAAGTAGAAGATTTTTAAAAACCAGTAATAATTAAATTCTGTCTAATATCCATGAACCTTTACTTTTGTTTTTTCTAAGTTCATATTGATATATATTTAAAATATTTGTTTGTTCTTGTGATACAAAAAAAACTAATTGTGATATTTTAATATACCAAAATTTAATGCTAATATTTATAATATTTAACTATTAGTTAATAATATTTATAATATTTAAATCACATTTAATGTAGCTTTAAGAATTTATTTTTAATTAAAAAAAAAGATTAGATACTAAGAATTGGTGATACAAAAAAAAAATAATTTGGGATAAAATTTATTTTAATATTTAATAATATGAACCAAAATTTAATACATACTAATATTTATAATGTATTATATTTAACTTATTCAGTTTACTGTTGTTTTTCTATTTTGAAAATGAATTGGTTGGTTGGTTGGTAGGAGTGGCGAGCCTCCCGACACCTGTCAGGAGACTCCAATTAGCGCCTTAGCGCCGTTTTGGTACCACTAACACTCGTGAACCCTGGCTTTGATATGTGGCTAGGTAGGGTTTGTTAGAGCCAACCTGTGGCATTCAGGAATTCCACCATATCAGTGGGTCCCTTCGCGGCTAGGTCGTTAAGGTTGTTGAGGTGATGGTGACCCAGAGAGCGGTATCTGGCCCTGGGCATTTGCATGCAAAGTGTGTTACCGTCTCTCTTTCATTTGGGTCGAGGCAACTACGGCAGAATTGATGGGATGGTATTCCTAATCTGACCGCATGTGTACCAATTGGCCAGTGCCCCGTGAACACAGCTATAGTTCTGGCTATGTCCTTACGTGACAGTTTTAAGAGTTCATCCGTTCTGCCCTTAGCGTATAACGGCCATGTTTCTTTGGTCGTTTTACAAGTGGTTAGGTCTTTCCATCTTTGATTGGGTATTTTTTGGAAAAAAAGGAATATGTCCCGCTTTATGGTGTTGATTGGGGGTCCACCTGTTCCGCAAGCGATGTTTCTAGGTTGGAGCCCCTTCGTGCTAGCCGTTCGTTCCCTTCGATGTTCCTATGGCCCGGAACCCAAAGTAACGTGACATTGTACTGACTACCTATATGTGCCAGCTCTTCTGAGCATGACCTAATTAGCTTAGACGATATAGTAGCGGAGTTAAGAGCCAAGATAGCCGCCTGGCTATCTGTGATTATTGCCACTTTATATTTGAGAGAGGTGTCATTCTTGACAAGCATAAACACTTTCCAGATTGCTAGCATTTCCGCCTGGAAAACACTAGAGCTGTTAGGTAGTCTAAAAGATAAATCTATTTTTAATGAGTCGGAGTATAAACCCGCACCAACACCACAGTCCATCTTTGAACCATCAGTGAATAGTACCGTGTCTACCCCTCTCAATAGGCTAACTTCTTTCCATTCTCTGCGTGTCGGTATTTTGACTTTAAATTTCTTGTCAAGCACCAACTTTGGGATAATGTAATCTGTGGACGAAGGTACCAGATCCTTAGCGAGACGGCCAAGGATGCAGCTGTGTCCATATGGTTTTTCGCGCCAGAACCCGATTTCTTTGAGTCTGACTGCACTACATGAGGATATTTATTTAATGTGGAGGTCAGGCGGGAGACGGCATAGAATTGCATCCAGAACATCCCTCGGCGTTGATCTTAACGCCCCCGTAATGCAAATGCATGCACTTCTTTGAACTCTACCTAAGAATGGGCCGTACTATGGCAGTGTACAACCATAAAACCATGCGAGGTTTTAATCCCCATTTCTTCCATAGCATCTTTTTACATGAGTATAAGGCTGTGCATGCCTTTTTTACGTTCTCTTCTATATTTAGCTTCCACTGAAAATGAATTTAAATTCATATTTTTTATTTTAAGATATTTTTTATTATGAATAATATTTAATATATACATAGTTTTAAGTATTTATTTGTCTTGAAAAAATAAGACTGGAAACTAAAAAACTGAAACTAATGCTAGGTTTATATTATGGAGAATTTTTATTTTTTCGCCAAAATAAAAAGAGATAGCAAGAAAAAATTAACCTAAAGAGGGAACGAAACAAAAAATTATTATTTTTAGGTGGGAATTATAGCAAATATTTGACATATATAAATTTTATAGTAAATATTATCCATTTTTTTTAATTTAAAATATTTTTTTTTAAATTTGAGCTCACAAATCAATTTTGTTTATATATATATCGTTACCTCAGTTCTTAAGTGTTCAATAGAAAATTTTTTGACAAAATCTGTTATATGTTTTACTAATTTGACTACGATCTTTCGATTGGCGTAAAACGTTTTGTTCTATCACAAATCGTTTCCAAGATATTCTTGAAAAGTTATGTTCAATGGGCCAAAATATTAAATTATTACCGCGGATATTTGTGCAATATCCAATAGTTTTAAAAGGATATGTTATGTATAACATTGATCAAACTTACCCAAGATTTTCAAAAGTAAAAGTCAGTTCATATTTGTGCAAATCCTATATTTTTAATCAATTGTTTAATATCCATATCATCGGTAAGTTCTAACTGATGATATGGATTATTGCACAATATTAATAAAATTTTAAATTTTATGTCACACTTTACGGTTAAGTTTTTATGTTCATATTAATTGTGCAATATCCATATCATCGGTTAGAACTTTACATTTTGCAATTGTTTTCATAATTCTGTTATGAAATTATAATTAAAAAATACGATAAACAAACCCCGGGTTTGTCAAAAGCACATTTCCTCAAAATCGCCACATGTAGAACTATGAGCTATTGTAAAACAATGAGAATTCCTATATGTGCATATTGTGCAGTTTTAGTAGTATTTTCAATGTACTATACATAGGAAAGATAAAAAATGATATGGTAAATATAGGTAAAAAATGTGTCCCTGTTCGATTTTATTAATTTTTTTTATTAAAATAATATCCAATATTCCCTTTATAAAGCTCCTAAAAATATGCAAAATGTTCGTTTTTTGCAAAATTTTACATGATTAAGAATTTTGATTAATTATAAGTGTGAGGCAAATGACTATAATTTATTAATTAATGCACTTTAAAGAAATATGAATTTCGAAACTTTTCCCAATATTTGTTTTTAAAAATATTGTGCAGTTATAATTTTACAAGTAAATTAAAAATGTAATTTTTTGATTTTCGAAGGGCCACAACGGAAAGGGGAGAAGAGATACGGATACAATTTCTTCAGAGTTATTTTTTAGATATCTCTTTGGTGCATAAATTTCAGCCTTCTATAATAAGCAGTTTGGGAAATACAGGGTGTTAAAAAAACTAAAAAAAGTTGTATGAAGATAACGGTATTTTTATACATCAAAGAATTAAATTTTAAAAAATTTGTTTATTTCACAAAAAAGACAAAAGATTTTCCTATCTTATGGCTTTTACAGACCTCAAAAATTTTTATTGGTTTAAAAGTTATTAGATGTTCAATATGGGTAATTTTCGAACTTGGAGGGGGAATAACTCAGAGGGGAAAAGAGATAGAAGAAAATTTTGTTCTACTGGACCTATTATTTTATTACTATCTATCTATGATCAAAATTTTAATACTCTATCTTAATAGATGTAGAAGTTTGTGTAAACGGACGGACGGACAGACGGACAGACGGACAGACGGACAGACAGAGTGAAACTAATATACACATTTCTTCCAATTTGGTTGGAAATGTGCTAAAAACAAATGAAATATCCATAAAAAATAATTACAATTGTTGAAATGTTGCAAAAAGTATAAAAACTTTTATGCTAAATCATAAATTTCAATTTCTCAACATTTTTATTTTTGGACAGTGAACACTTAAGAACTGAGTTGACAATATGTATATGATATATAATATAGCTGTGTTTTTTTATTCCTACTCTGCACTACTCGTTATAAAAGGAATAAAAAAACGATGTAGTGCAAGGGGAAAATATGATTTAGAATTGATTGAAAAAAATTTGCCCACTTTGTTGATATTTTTTAAAAATCAAATTTTCAAATTCAAATATACGAAATGAAGTATCTTCTTGCCAAATTTATAGTTGCCATATTAAAATTTAATAATTTCCCATTAACTTCCCTTTTACTCTACATGTTCTACTGGATAATTATGTAGAGTAGCTACAACAACAACCATACAGATACTCTACTCGTATAGTACAGAGTAGGAATAAAAAAACACAGCTATTATATGATTATTATTATATTGTAATATATGAATATATAAAAAAAATTTTATACAAGAAAAAAAGTACCTACAAAAATAAAAGGAGAAAAAAAAGTATGTCATAGTTTTATAGCTATCAAGTATCAACTATAAAATTATGTCGTCATATTCATTTTCTCATGTCGAATTATAGGACAATACGCCAGCCGGCGTCTTGTGTCATAATTCGACGTCCAATAAAAAAGAGGAGAAAATTTGTCGACGTCCAAAAAAAGGGGAAATTTTTTCTCGACGACATATCTCTCTCTATCACACTTAGGGAAATACTATCTTCAATCCTTTTTAAAATTAGAATCAAATTTTCGCCATAATGTAAACGCAGCATAATTGAAACTAATAATTTTTTTATATTTTAAAAAAAAATTAAAATAAATTTAAAAAAAGTTATATTTAAAAATTACAAAAATAAAAATAATTAAGGCAAACATTTTTTAATGCCATGGCTAATGACTCCTGTTGTTAAGACTGTTGTTTTTCTATTTTGAAAATGAATTTAAATTCATATTTTTATTGAAAGATATTTTTTATTTGAAAAACATTATGAATAATATTTAATATATAGTTTTAAGAATTTATTTGTCTTAAAAAAAATAAGACTGGAAACTAAAAAACTGAAACTAATTGAAACTAATAATTTTTTAAAATATATATATTTTTAAAAAGAAATTAAAAAAAATTGTTTTAAGGCTTCCCCAAACCGACGCGATTTTTTCGCAGCGGAAACGAATTATTCGCTGTGGTAGCGGAAATCGCGCGAATTTCGCGTGTATGCTCACACCAGAGCGATAGTTTCTCTCATACACTTCATTCAATTTTGACAGTTTTTTTACTCAAAAAAAAAATTTGTGTTAAAAACGTAAATATTAAATATTTTTATAAAAATTTACTGATTGTTTCAATTTAAAAATATAATTTATTTAAAATATAAATAATAATATTTGTGTTGAAATTAAAAAAAACTATTGTGGTTAAAAATTATTTTTTGGGTAAAAGGTAGGAAGCTTAATTACCATATATATAAAAATATATCCTTCATCATATATTTTTATACTTTTAGTGAAACCTAAAAAAAAAATTAATTACTTTAGATCACATTATTTAAAGTATTGAAAACAAAAAATAATAAAAAAAAGTTTCAACAAATATATTACCATGGCCACATCATCTGATGAAGAAGAGGCACTTTTATTACTTGCCTTGGTAGAGGAAGAAAATACCAGGTTTGTATTACGTGATGGTTTGTTATTGAAATTATAAATTTATTATTTTTTGTAGAAAAAAAAGGAAGTGGGTACATGAAATTAATATGGAAAGATTGAGATATGGAGAATTTCATACACTAATGCCTCAACTTCGTAAAGATCCAAAACGATTTTATATATACTTTAGAATGCCAATGGAACGTTTTGATGAAATTCTCAATTTAATTACATCAGATATTAAAAAAGCTGATACAAATTATCGTGAAGCTATATCACCTGAAGAAAGACTTGCCATTGCATTAAGGTTAGAAAATATAATAATTATGTTTTTTTTTTTTTTACAATTTATTAAATTTGACAGATTTCTTGCCACTGGTGATACTTACTACACAATTGGGCATAGTTTTAGGATTGGATTTAGTACAGTTGGTGCAATAGTGACAGAAGTTTGTGAGGCTATATGGAAAAAACTCCAAAATACATATTTACCAGAACCAATAACTGATATGTGGAAAGAATCTGCAGAAGGATTTGAAAAGTTATGGCAGTTCCCCAATTGTATTGGAAGCGTGGATGGTAAGCATGTTACCATAAAATGCCCTGACAAAAGTGGATCGAATTACTGGTGTTATTTGCATAAATTCTCCATAGTACTAATGGCTATTGTTGGTCCGGATTATAAATTTTTATGCATTGATATTGGTGGATATGGTAAAAACAGTGATGGTGGTATTTTTGAGGTCTCCAATATGGGTAAAAAATTTGAACAAAATTTAATGAATGTTCCTAATCCCAAAAATTTGCCACTACAAAACGAACCCTGTCCTCATGTTTTAATTGGAGATGAAGCTTTTGCGCTTAAACCATATTTTATGCGACCGTATCCTTATCGCCAATCAAGAAATGATATAAGGAAAGAAAAATACAATAAAAGACTTTGTACTGCTAGAAGAGTAGTAGAAAATGCTTTTGGAATAATGGCTCAAAAATGGCGAATTTTTTATAGACCAATAGAGACAAAACCAGAAACTACCATTTTGATTATAAAAGCAGTATGTATCCTGCACAATTTTTTACGCACAACAAACAGTGATGATCAGTTCTTTGAGTTTTTGGATCCACCAGAACCTCAACTTAGAGCCTTTTCTAATTTTGACAATAATCCAAGACGTGCAACAGCCGCAGCATTTGATACTAGGCAAAAATTTGAAAATTACTTCAATTCGTAAACATATTTACGAAGTGAGTATTACATATAACAAATATTACATATAACAAATTTTCATTGTATATAAATGTATTTTTATTTTAGATATTCCTTGGAAAATATTTGATGAACAAAATATTTAAAAAAATATTCCTTTATAAAAGACATGTTATTTTCCAAGAAACAATGTAATAGTTATAAAGTATACTACAGAATTCAAAACATATAATTAGATTAAATTTAATGAATTGGTTAAAAATCTCTGTCCATAAAATTTTACTTTTCAAATACAAAATAAAATTTAAATTGTAAATAAAAAATAAAATTTTAATTTAAAGTGATTTGAAATGATAACATCGTGGCACATTTAGAAATTTTATCTTAATGTAAAAACACAATAACTGTTATAGAAGAATGAAAAAAAAAAACGTTTGACTAAATAAATAAATGTCCAAGATAATATCAGTAATTTATTATCGATAGTAAAATTATAATTTATTTAACGATTGCATATTTCATGTACATATAATCAAAATATTAATACACATGTAAATTGTATTTATTTAATAATTTTAAACATGAAATTTCTGTGGTATTCTTTCTATGAATATTTTTTTTTGTATCAAGATTTATAATATATAATACTTACTGATGAAACAATTAATTTTATTTAAATTGATGAAAAATAAATATACTAACATGTTATCGTATATTTTAAATTAAATTAATAAAAGTTCTAAAATAATTATAATGAATGTTTTATTTTATTTTCTCGTTATTTAAACACCTCGTTATTTGAATGTTTTATTTTATTTTCTCGTTATTTTATTTTCTCGTTATTTAAAATTAATTATTAAAAAAAATTTTTTAAATCTAAATTAAATTATTTAGTTGAAGAATTTAAATTTTAGAAATCTCATTTTCGTCATCTGGGTTAAATGATTGAAAAAACTGCGACGTAGAAGTTTCTTCAAAGGTGCGTACTGGCATGGATGAATGTTGATTGCTGTATGATGAGCTCAGATCAGATGACCAGTTAATATTACAAACTTCTGTAGATTTCTCATTTTCCTCAATTTGCAATAGTTCTTGCTGCATGATAACTTGAGCAATTTTCATTTTTGTTATCGCTTGCCTTTTAGGATTAAATGTTTTTATTGTTTGCGCATGTGCTAACACAAGAGACTCGGTTTTATCATGTGCAGTGTTCTTTTTTGTTTGTAAATAATTTATAACTTTTGTAATAGGTGTCGGCGATGCAGTTCTATTTTTCCTGTATGTTTTTTCAGGTCCAGGTGTGGATTTGTTTGCCGCTGTACCACTGATTGTAACTGTTGGAACTGGTGTAGAGTGAGATGAACTTTCAAATTCAATATCCGAAATTATAGTATTTCCTAAATTTAATTCATCAGCACTACTTTGATGTGTGAAAATATCTTCTACATCACAAATCTCTTCATCTATAAAACCATCACCATTTACATTTGAGCTGGTTGTAGCATATGCTAAAAAAGGGCGAAAACCTTTCATATGTTCTGCCCACACCCATTTTTTGTTGTTATTGACTGCTTGTCCAGTTCTTGTTTTTGTCCCCTTGACAAATTTAGCATATGTATCCCTCAAATTTTTCCATTTCTTCCTTATATCATCAGCTAAAAAAAAATTAATAAAATAATTAATAAAATAATTAATAAATTGTAATAATTAATTAAAACCTACCATTTTCATTTAGTTCTTTTCCAATTTCCATCCATATTTTATCTTTTTTACGTATGTTTTTATAATCTTCATGTGATAAATCATATAAAATAGGATATTTGCGAACAATTTCTATCAAACGTTCTGTTTTAGACATTTTAAAAACAAAAGTTTTTTCCGTTTTTTTTTAAATAAATAAATAAATAACAGTTTTTATTTTAGGCCAAATGTTTTTTCCTTCACAATAATCAAAATAAATGTTTGTCAAAAAATATATTTTTATTTCTCACTTTTTTTTATACCAGTTCTTTTTAAAATAAATAAATAATAGTTTTTATTTTACGGCAAATGTTTTTTCCCTAACAATAATCTGAATAAATGTTTGTCAAATAATATATTTTTATTTATATCGACCTTGCACACAACTTTACAAAACTTTTTATTTATTTTTTTGACACAAGTAAGCGAAATCCGCAGGTCCTGCGGAAAAAACGCTGTCAACACAATAATAAAATCCGCCGCGAAAAAATCGCTGCAAATCCGCGCGGAATTCGCGTTGGTTTGAGCACTTTCATAAGCCGCCATGTTAATTAATTTCGCGAATAATTCGCTCCGCTTCCGCTGCGAATTATTCGCGCCGGTTTGGGGAAGCCTTAACTTCTAAAAAAACTTACATTTAAAAATTACAAAAATAAAAATAATTAAGGCAAACAGTTTTTAATACTATCTCTAATTCTTTTTGCTTGGTTTATTAGAGAATTATTTACAGCGCAATCTTCCGGTATCACAATATCTACAATATTGTCTTGTGCCATATTGCATTCGAATGGTACTTTAAAATCAATGCATAAATTATGCAATGCACAAGCTACATTTAAAATTTGTGTTGCTTTGGATGGAGAATAGTGTAGCTCTCTTCCAGCTAGCAAACATCTAAATCGTCCCTTTAACACGCCGAATGTCCGTTCAATAATGTTTCTTTGTTTTGACAGCGCATCATTGGAAGCAGCTTCGCGACTAGCTTCTGCAGCGTTTCTATATGGAGTCATTAGCCATGAATATGATTAGCATTTGCAATCTTTTATAAAATACCTAGCAGCCAAGACGATTTATCTCCATTATTGTAGCAGCTATTAAAATATTCGCGTTCGGAACTCATTCCCCATATATGAGAATAATGTGAGGCACCACCATAACATCCATTCACTGATATTATTATGTTATGATCGCAAATCTTAAATTAAAAAAAAAATCAACATATTTAAAACAATAGCTTAATTCAATATATTAAAAATAAATTTAATTAAACTTGTGGTTGAAATGATATTGTACATACATAATTAGTATAATATAAATAGTCGTATAAATAAATAAATAAAAAAAAATAAAATAATGCTAAATTTAACTTACCGCCATTGCATTAATGCAATTTTTAAATTTTCTGTTGAAGTACAAATGTTCATCTTTTGATGGGCGAATTATTTGAATGTGCGTCCCATCAATTGCACCAACTACCCCAGGAAATCCAGACTTCTCAAAAAAAAATCTCTGCATTCTTCTATTCTATATCTGACATGTGTATATTTATTAATTTTTGACACATTTTAGTCTCTATAGCAGTGCAAACTTCTGAAAGTATATCAGAAATAGTTTGTTGTGCCACTGCTATATTAAAATCTTGTCCAGTTATATGTTGGTAACTACCTTCCGCAAAAAATCGCAATGTTGCAGCTAATTTTATTAATTGTGGCACTGCTGTTGACCAACGTGGTGTTTTTAGTTCTCCTTTTATTTCTTCCAATAAATACACAAAAGCTTCTTTCGATAGACGGAAATTTTTCCTGAAACTATAAAGATAGATTATACTTCAATGTTCAATTTATCTTACGAATATAAAAAGTATAGTAATTATTTACTTTTTGCAAGGTAAATCCAATATATTTGATTTATCTCTAATTGTTTTTTTTATCAAATATAATTCTTTTCGGCTATTTTCTTCAATCTGTGTATTTTCTTCATCACTTGCACTAAAATATACTGCTACAAATCCATTTTAATTTATATTGTAAAATAAAAATAAAAATTTCGGAAACATAAACAAATAAAAATACGAGAAAATATACTTTTTTCCTGTCAAAATGTAATATCTGCAATGGCATCACTAATTCCGATCCGAATCTCTTACGCGGTACTAACTGATCCGAAATTCGGATCTGACTATTCCGAAATAACAACAATTCGAATTTCTTAGCCGGTAGGCAGCCTGGAGGTACATGCTTTTTTATTAAATCTTCTAATGTTTTTGCCTCTTTTGTTATTGGGACATATTTCTATTCTAATCGGTAATTGATACAGTCATACCAATTATCCAACTTCTCTCAGCTATGTGTCCACGCTCATATTTGCATTTCCCAATTTTGGTCTCGTCAATTTCTACAATACATACTACAACACCAATTTTTCCACTTACATCATAGGTATTATCCATAGCATACATACAAACTTCTCTCGCAAAACTAAAACGGTCTGCAATTGTTTCGGTAGACACATTTGTTTCAAAAATTTAACATTCTGCTATAGTTTGTTCAAATGAATCACTTTTAGCAAAACAATAGGTTATAGGAATACATATTTCTGGTGCAACTTTATACCTTTCAAACCAGGTATTATTAATTCTACTTATTTTCTGCTTGTTATTTTTATTTTTGCACATAAATATACCGAAAATAATACTATTTGCTATTTTCATCACTTTGTTGGGCGTCTTACAATATTTATTATTTGGTACCAACGCTAATTCTTCCACCCATTTTATAGTGTCCTTCGAGTTTAAATTTTACCAAAAAATTTAAAAAAAATTCCATTTAACATTATTACTAAAATAAATACAGAGCTTAATAACATAAAAAATTGTAAATTTTGTTAATAGCAAGCTTAGTTTAAATTCATTTTATTAATAATTTTATACATAATTTAATTAACTTTTTAAAAACAACCGATTCGTAATTATTCAACAATAATTCCTGCGTTAAATTCCTAAGTTAAAAATTTTAAATTTATATACTTAACTGTTTTTTATTTACCTAACTGTTTTATTTAAACTTCTTTATTTAACAATAACAATAGGTTTTATTGTTAATGGACAACAATACTAAAATGTCAATATCAAAACATCGCTTAAATGCAAGACTACGATTATTAAATAGGCAAGATGTGAGAAATTTTTCAGAACATATTGTTGATGCATTTTGTACAGAGGGAACATATAAAAATAGGCTTCTGGTGACAACATTTCCATTTACAAACGGTATATCAATTTATCAACTATTTGATTTGAAAGAAAATTATAAATATTTAAAAGAAAATTATAAATATAAAATAAATGAAATTTTTAAAATGCTTAAAGATCCTATAAAGTCCTACAAATATTATAGCTATAACGTTAACATGAAAGTGGTCTTATTTTGTAATAATGATATTAGAAAATACGGTAAACGAATCCCTGGAAAAAAATAAAATTATAAAATAAAATATGTTTAGTTATGAAAGTATTGTTGAAATAAAAAGAAAAAAGGAAAAAATAATAATAAAATTTTTAAAGTTTTTCTCATTTTTATCCTTTTTCTAGAAGACTTTTGTTAGAACAGTTGATTTAAAAAAAAATCTGAAGCTTTGCTCTATTTCTATTACACTAAATAAAAAAATCCACTTAAAGTTTACCATTATGAAAATAACGGTAAAATATTCAGTACACTTCAATATATAGTAATTTACAGTTTTAGACGACTTCTTAAAAAAATAATTAAATTTTTTTTTCAGAATATAGGGAAGAATATAGGGATTTAAAAAAAAAATTGGGATCCTACAATTTACCGTTAAGGAGAAAATGGCAAAAATATGAATTTTTTTAAAATTTGTAATGCATTTTTCGGCAACTAGATGGCGTTTGTGGGTAAAATTACATCATTATTCGGAGTCCTGATGTCATAAAGTACCGTTATGTAATGACGCCATCTTAAAAGCGCGGGCCCGTTATTCGGAAGTACAGCCCCATTGAGATGTACTCGTCAAGACCTTTCATTTGATACCCCACATGATAGTTTGAAATATGGACCCCAACAGTTCCCTCGTTTTGGGCCCGACATTACCCACGGCACGCCCCAGACTACCGTCCAATGAGATGTACTCGTCAACCACTTTCATTTGATACCCCACATGGTTTTTTTGGTACATTCAAAAATTAAACAAGTTCAGCTCATAATTTATAGGGTACCAAGCATTTGATGACACGAGCTCAACTTCCAAATTTGAGCTCAATCGGTCAAGCCATTTAAGAGTTATGTCCAGGTGAGGAGATACCGACATATATATATGTATATGTATATGTATAGATATGTATGTATATATGTATATCAGGGCATGACTCATAAGAGACGATTGCGACAGTCGTCTTTAAATCTTTAAATATGCGATTTAAGATCATAGGAGACGACAATCGTCACATGCTGTCAAAATTATAATGTCGTATCGTGTAAAAAACTTTTATACCATTTTTTAGTATCATATGAAACGATATCGCAAAGTGTGTTTTATCTATCAAATTTACACGATATTGTCTAAGCAATCGTGTAAATATAAAAAAGTAGTTTTATTATAATGTTTGAAAATTATTTTAGAAAATAAAAAAGTTACTATGATCTAAAATTAAAAATTTTTCAATAAAAAGTGACAGCCACTCATTTCATATGCTTAGGTTGTCAATAAATTTAATATATTATTATACCAAATTTCAATTTATACCAATAAAAAACGATAAAATTACAATCGCCACATATGATCTTAAAAAAAAATTACGACTATCGTCTGTCGTAATTTTTCACGACACTTTAATCAATCGTGTCGTGTTCTTATGATTCATACCCAGGGTTGCAAACCGTCCTCGTGTCGCGACGATGGTCCTTGTTTAATAATTTTGTCATCGCGTCCTAGTCGATCGCGAAAGTTCCTCGTTTTGCATTCTTTTATTATATTAATGAAAAAATTAATCAAAATATTTCAATGGATTTATTAAAAAAACTAAAAGAATTTACTTTGGATGAAGAATTTCCTTCTATTGATTGTTTTATAGAATGAAATGAAACATTACAATTGAATAAAACAATTGATTAATGAACTAGTTGCCGAAATTGTATCAGCTAAAACAATTTGTGATAACATGAAGATAGCTGGTAAATTTTAAAAATTTGAGTTATGTTGAGATGGTCAAGTTTGCTAAAAACAATAGATTTTCTAAATTTATTTAATTTTATCTAAATTTTTTTTTAGAATACCAAGTAGTTCTTATCCTGAACGTGTATTCAGCGTAATGAATATTAAATGGCGTGGATGAGAGGAACAGAGCTCTTCCAGATCTAATCAAGTCTGAATTATTTATATATTTCAATAATAACTTAAGCTGCCATGAATTCGATAATTATATTAAAAATGATAAAATGATATTAAAATGTGCTAATCAACACTAAAATATATATTTAAAACCAAACATATTACTTAAGGCTCGAGGAGCGCACTTTCTTTTTTTATAGAGGAATTGTTTTGCCCATTTTATTCAAAACCAGTGAACATTTTCTTCCACGAAAAATTTATAAAATATCAAGAATATATAAATTTCACGGATAGGTGTTTTACTTTTTTAATTTTCCCCCCATTTACCTGTCCTCGCACCTGAAAGTGGGCCATTTAATTGCCCATTTTATGAGTAAACCCTTACATATTTTTATATTTTTTTTCTACAGAATAAAGATTAAATATATTATTCATGGATGTATGTTTTACATTTTTGATATTTGTGATCAATTTTCTAATAATTAAATTTTTATATAATTACCTCTTTTTTTCAAAAAAATTTTAGAAGTAAATGTGTGGATTTTAGTGTAGCTAGTCTCCGATAGGGAACTTTGAGCGCTGAAGTCAATTTTAAAAAGTTTTATTGTCAATGAAAGCTCTTTATTTGTTTGAGTGTGTTTCAAATTATTGTTTATTTGCAATTCTGATTTTTTTATGAATAATAGCTTCGTATGAACATACATATGGGTGTATATAGAAATTATAAATTACCAATAACATAATTTTTACTTTACATTTTTTCTTTATATTTTTTGTTTTTAAGATAAAATGTTTGAGAAAAGGTGGATTTTTAGATTCAGGTGTGGTTTTTTTTATTTGTTACAAAAATTGGCTCAGGCTTATAAAAGTGTAAAAATAATTACAAATTTATATATGTACGCAATTTTTATAGGTAAATGAAATTAAAAAAAAAGTTGGTAAAATCTAAAAAAAAAATTCAGGAAGGATATTATTTCATTTTTTTTAATGAAATATCAATATATGTATTTATGTATATTATCCTGGATGAAATTAGGTATGCCCATATTTTCATCTGGGATTTTCTCTAGCACCTTGGGATGGATTGTGCTAAAATTTGGTAAACACATTCAAATTAGTGGTCTGGATGAAATGATGATTGGCCATATTTTCATCTGGGATTTTCTATGGTACCTCTGGATGGATTGGGCTGATATTCGGTAAACACAATCATTATAGTGTTCTATAATTAACTATGCCAGTGCTCCTCCATTATTTCCCACAAAATATGAGAAATCCCGTTTTCATAATATAACCATCTTCCAAATAGAGCTAATGGAGGAGCACTAGCGTAATTAACTATAGAACACTATAA
Organism: Empis stercorea; assembly: GCA_949752835.1. Classification (NCBI taxonomy): domain Eukaryota; kingdom Metazoa; phylum Arthropoda; class Insecta; order Diptera; family Empididae; genus Empis; species Empis stercorea. Next base: position 21,075,655 of record OX457086.1, read on the forward strand.
TGAATGTGTTTACCAAATACCAGCCCAATCTATCAAGGGGTGCCAGAGAAAATCCCAGATGAAAATATGGCCATTCATCATTTCATCCAGGATAATATACTTATATTGATATGTCATTTAAAAAAATAATATACGACGGTATTTCATTCAAATGCGCCCTTTTGTACAATAAACGCCAATGCAATATATGTGATCAGATATTGATGGGTAATGTAATTCATTTTACTTTCCCTTTATAAGTATTTACAATTATTTTATATAATATTATATGTATACATATACATATATGTATATATATTTTATTTTATATTATATAAATATGTTTAAGTATAACTATTTAGTATATAATATTATAATATCTGAGCAGATAATATTATATACTATATTGTTATTTAGCAATATAACTCCCTGCACTTGCGCATATCAAATAACACATTTGATCCCACACAATTTTAATTATAAAGAAAAGATTAAATAAAATTCCATTAGAAGATAACTATTTGAAATTATCTGAAATTATCTAACTATAAAGAAGACGCTGCATTGTCATCATAATTATAATATTTATCTAATTATAAAGAAGACGCTGCATTGTCATCATAATTATAATATTTATCTAATTATAAAGAAGACGCTGCATTGTCATCATAATTATAATATTCATTTTTGTACTAATAAAATTATTAATTGAAGTAAACAATTCAGTTACGTTACAATTATAGCTCCTTTCAGTTAAGTCGATTTTTATGTTAATAAATATTATTTTGATTTTAAATTGAATTAGTGTTTCATTTGTTTTTCCCTTTTATAAAACTGGCGCAGTCGATAAAGTTTTTTTTTGTGTAATATATTAAAATTAAAAACACAACAAAAATTTTAATAAAAAAAAGCGGAAAAGAACCTAAAAATAATAATAAGCAGAAATAATTTAAATTCTTTTTGTGAAATTATTAACTTTAAAAATTGTGAGAAAAATAAAAAGGAACATTATAATTTTAATTTCAAAAATAAAACTAGAATGCAGTTAAAACAAAAATTTAAACTAAAATAAATTATGGTTAATTTTTGTACTGAAACATAAAGTGAATAAAAGTGGTAATAAATTAATATTATTATTTATAAATATTAAAAATAATCAGTCTGGAAGTAATCTAAGAAAAATATAAATCAGAGGAAGTAATACAACTATCAACAACAACAAAACAAAAAAAATCAAGAAAATCAACTTGCAGTCAATAATATCTAAGTAAATAATAATCTTAAATAAATTTATATTATTGTATGTACTATTTTGAAAAACATAAATTAAATTAATTATATATAAAATCTTATTTTAAATTTATTAAAAATGAGTGAAGATGAAGCTAGAAAAACGCTTGATTATGTTGCCAAAAATATTAACTATATTACCCCTTATGATGGTAATAAGTATAGTTTGGCCGGTTTTATTAATAGAGTGGAATCACTAATCCCTTTAACTACCCCATTGTCAAACGAATTTAAAAAAACTGTGTTGGGTTATATTACCGATAAAATAGTTGGTGAGGCCCAACAAAATATTATTAAAAACGGTACAGTTGAATTTTGGGATAGTTTAAAATCATTATTAATTTTTATCAAAAACTAAGTTAATTACTATGTACAATTAATAACGCGAAAATACTACTTGGAAAAGGTTCAGCATTTCCGTCACAAAGCAATAGGCTAATTTTAAAACATTTTATGTATAACTTACCACCACTAGCAAAAAATTTAATAGGATGTCAAGAACCAGAAACATTAGATGATGCATACGATTTATTATCCAAATTTGGATATTTATCATTCACACACACAAAAAATAAACCGACACAAAATCATCCACTTGGAAATAATAATTATAGGCGTAATAATTTTCAAAATAATAATAATTATAACGCAAATCATAATAATAATTATAACGCAAATCATAAAAATAATTATAACGGAAATACTAACAATTATAATACAAATAGACAGTATTCTCCCGTTTATAAAAGTAATTTTCAATAAAATAGTAATTTTCAACAAAATAATAATCAACGAAACGGATCTAGAAATATTATTGGTATAAAATCTAGTAATTATCCGAGAAGTGGAAATTCTAGATCGAATTTTCAAAATAATAATGTAACTGAACCTATGGATATTTCTGTTAATATAAGTAATAAGGAACAACAAATGAGCTTGAATAATTCGAGTGAGAATTTTCGTCTTCGCGCCGAAAACAACTTCCGTATATAATAATTAAAAATAAAATTCGTAATTTAAAATTTATTCTCGATAGTGGGGCCGAGAATAGTATTATTAATCCTTTGATGTGTAACCCTAAATGGAAAATAAATTCACCTGATAAATTAATCAAAGTATTAGATCGTAATATCGAAATTAATACACATTATAGTTTCCCCATATTTAAAGAATTTAATGAAAAAAATGATTTTTATGTAAATTTTTTAGAGTACCAATTTCACAACAAGTTTGATGGAATTATTGGTAATAATATTTTAGTTGCTTTAGATGCGGTAATTGATTTCAAGAAACGATTATTACGAACACGAAACTCGGTAATTCCGTTTTACTTAAACGACGACGAAGAAAATTATGCAAATATCTGTTATACAGATAATTCAATAAACATTTTTAGCAATGAACACAATAATATTTCTGCTGAAAATTTTTCTGAACATTTAAAAACTCATGATGTTAATCAATTAAAATCATTATTACAATAACACAAAGATGTATTTTTCAAAGAAGGTGATAACCTTTCTTTCACAAATGAAATAAAACATCATATTAAAACAAAAATGAATCCCCAATATATAGTAAATCACATCGGTATCCGGACGGAAGTTCACCGCGAAGAAGTTGATAAACAGATTAAAGAAATGCTTCAGCAAAAAATTATCAAGCATAGTAACAGCCCGTATAATTCACCTATATGGGTAATACCTAAAAAAGTAGATAAATATGGTAAAAGGAATTGGCGAATCGTCGTCGATTATAGAAAGTTAAATGACCAAACAATAGACGATAAATTTCCAATACCAAATATCGATTAATTATTCGATAAATTGGGAAAATGTACATATTTTTCCACTATTGACTTGGCTAAAGGGTTTCACCAAATTGAAGTATCACCCGAGGACCGTCATAAAACGGCATTCTCCGCCGCAAATGGACATTATGAATTTTCTCGTATGCCATTCGGTTTAAAGAATGCACCCTCTACTTTTCAGAGTCTAATTAATAACGTGTTAAAAGAATATATCAATAAAATTTGCGTCGTATATTTAGATGATATACTTATATTTTCTACTAGTTTTGACGAACATTTATTATCAATAAAAAAAATATTACAAAAGTTAAGGGAAGCAAACTTAAAAATTCAAATAGACAAATGTCATTTTGCCGCGGAATCTACTAGTTTTTTAGGACATTTAATTATTAGCGGTGGCATAAAACCCGATCAGAAAAAGACTGAAGCTATTCAGAAAATGAAACTTCCAAAAATTGTAAAAGAAATTAAACAATTTCTTGGTATAACGGGCTACTATAGAAAATTCATTAAGGATTACGCAAAAGTCGCACATCCTTTAATAAAATATCTTAAAAAAAACACCAAAATAAATTTAGGAGATAACGAATATTGTAATGCATTTAATAAATTAAAACTTTTATTAATAAGTGATCCCGTACTCAAAAGTCCCGAATTTGACAAAGAATTTGTATTAACTACAGACGCATCTAATCACGCAATTGGTGCAGTACTGAGTCAAAATTATCATCCCGTATGCTACGCTTCACGGACATTAAATAACCATGAAACGCGGTATTCTACAATCGAAAAAGAACTACTTGCCATTGTGTGGGCAGTTAAATATTTCAGAACATACCTTTACGGTAGAAAATTCAGCATTTTCACAGACCACAAACCTCTTATCTGGCTAAATAACGTAAAAGAACCGAATATGAAGTTACAGAGATGGAAATTACAATTAAATGAATATGATTTTGCGATTAATTATGTAAAAGGAAAAGAAAACTACGTAGCAGATGGATTAAGCAGATTTATTACTGATGAAAAAACAAATGAGAATGAAAATATTTTATCTAATAACGAAGAAAATGTATTTAAAAATATCTTTAATAATGAAGTTGATAATAATGAAAAAGATGATATAATGTCAACAGCAGCTACTATACATAGCGGCAGGGAAGATGATACAGATTATATAAAAATAACTGAAAGAGCTATCAATCTGTACAAAAACCAAATTTATTTAACATCAGGTGAAACTGAAAAAATTACAATGAAAATAATAGACAAAAAAATTAGAAATTATGTGATTATTGGCGAAAAAACCAACTTATTGGAATTAATGAAAATAATATTAATAAATAAAGGAGTTATGTGTATATATTGCGAAGATGTACAATAATTTTTGCGATTTCAAGAAAATTTTGTCAAAAATTTTGCCAATAATAAAAGTCTTAAATTGTTCAAATCTAATATAAAACTAATCGATATAAATGACAAAGAAGAAATGCTATCTCTTATAAAAGAAGAACATTTACGGAATAATCATCGCGGAATTAGTGAAATTTTTTACGAATTAAAAAAAAATACTATTATTCAGATTTAATGAAAATAATTACAAAATATATAAACAATTGTGAAATATGTTTATTAGCGAAACATGATCGTCACCCTATAAAAATTCCTCTAAATATTACTGAAACGCCAAAAGCTTTTAATGACATAGTACATATCGATATATGGTTTCCTTCTAGAAATATTATGTATGTAACTACCATAGATAAATTTAGCAAATATGCAACTATACATAAAATAAATGACAGAACATGGATTTCCATTTTAAAAGTTTTAAAAGAAAGAATTACGTTTTTAGGCAAAATGAAGAAACTAGTATATGATAATAAACGATGCATTCTTCACAATTCTCAATTATTCTTAAAGGAAAATAATATCGAATCACATATTACTACTCCTGGTAACAAAACTGGCAACGCTGATGTAGAGCGACTACATGGTACTTTGAATGAACATCTACGCATTATGAATGCAGACACACGAAATAAGGATGAACTCGATGAAAAAATTCAGAAAGCAGCCATATTTTATAACAATACTTTACATAGTACAACATAGTCAACATTACATAGTCTTCACAATTCTCAATTCTGTCGAATTATTCTTAAAGGAAAATAATATCGAATCACATATTACTACTCCTGGTAACAAAACTGGCAACGCTGATGTAGAGCGACTACATGGTACTTTGAATGAACATCTACGCATTATGAATGCAGACACACGAAATAAGGATGAACTCGATGAAAAAATTCAGAAAGCAGCCATATTTTATAACAATACTTTACATAGTACAACAAAACTAAGACCAATTGACTTCATTACAAAAAATTATGATCGTAATGACATTCAAACTCTTTCAACAAAATCTGAGCAACAAAAGACAAATAAAATTAATAGCTTAAATAAAAATCGTAATAATATGTATTAAATGAAAATATTGTATCAAATAGAAATATTGGAAAAATTAAGCCTAAATATAAAAAATTAATTAATTATCGGAAGCAAAATAATTATATTATGGATACCAGCAATAATCGTAAAACTAAATATAATATTAATCAGCAAAAAAGAAAATTTCAATATCAAAAATAATTAATAAAAACATATCAAAAACTATTTCATTTTATTTGCAGATGCACTTCATATTATTGCTGATACAATTAACTTATGCTGTAAGCCAATCTATTGAAGTAATTCCAATAAGCAACGAAAATGGATATTCAGTACTGAAACTGAACGTAAAACTACTAGCGGAAACATATACAAAAATTCTTCATATTATTAATTTAAAAGAATACAATCAAATAATTAACTCGATCGAACAAAATATACATTTGCTAGATCTAAACTCAAATAATGGAAATTATAATTTATTGTATAGAGAAATAATGCTGGCAAAACACAATCTAAACATCATTGTACCACATATCTTTAAAACAAAAAACCGACAAAAACGCGGCCTAATCAATATACTTAGTTCAGCTTTCAAATTTATTGCAGGGACCATGGATAACGAAGATCCTACGGATAAATATAATCACTTAAATAATTTAGATCAAAATATGGTACAAGCAACACATCAATTGAATAGCCAAGTAATAATTAATAATAATCTAATCAAAAATTTAAATACGATAGTTGATAATGTAAACAAACCACAAGACAAACTAAATGCAACACTGATTAAAACGGAAAAAATTTTAAATGACTTAGAAAAATCAAATTTCATTTTACAGATTTACGTAGATATTAGTACAGTAAACCGACAATTAGAAAAAATATCAGATATAATACTAATGAGCTAATTAAATATTTTGGCTCATGACATATTAACAGAAGAAGAAATAAATAAGTGTAACATAACTGTGACTACTTTGCCATATCTTCGAAATATTATTTTATATAAAGATGATTTACTTATTTTAGTTATCGGTATCCCAAATTTTACCATAGAAAAGTATTACAATTCATTAGTGATTTCATTCCCAAACTATCATAAAGAACAAATAAATTTTAAAACCGAAAAAATAATACTTCAAAATAACAATGTATATAGCAATGATAATGAAATAATTTTAAAGAAAAATCTTATGTTTCATGAAAACGATTGTATTAGAAATATTTTACAAAAAAATAATATATGTGAATTAAAATTAAATAATTTAACCTCAATAGAAAGAGTTTATGATGATTTACTAATAACAAAAAATTTACCTGCAACTGAAATTGTAACAGATTGCATTGAACAAAATATTGTAATTAAAAATAATAATATAATTAAATTCAGTCATTGTAAATTAAATATAAACAATTATGTTTTTAAAAATAAATTGGAAAATTTTACACATACAATAATAATTCCAAATACACATATAAATTTTACAAAAATAATGAATAACTTAACTTTGCAAGAATTACATATCGATAACACAAAAAATAGAGAAATAATTGAATATATTCAATATAAGCATAATGCTGTAAGCCTTAGTTTCCTAGGTATAAGTGTTGTAATAATTGTTATTGTAATAATATTTGTAATTTTGAAATGTAAAAATCATAAACCTAAAATGAATGTTACTAAAATTGAGCTAGTTAATAAACATCATGCAGACCCTTTGCGGGGACCGCAAACGTTTTTAAGTGGGGAGATGTTATATAGCAATATAACTCCCTGCACTTGCGCATATCAAATAACACATTTAATCCCACACAATTTTAATTATAAAGAAAAGATTAAATAAAATTCCATTAGAAGATAACTATTTGAAATTATCTGAAATTATCTAATTATAAAGAAGACGCTGCATTGTCACCATAATTATAATATTTATCTAATTATAAAGAAGACGCTGCATTGTCATCATAATTATAATATTCATTTTTGTACTAATAAAATTATTAATTGAAGTAAACAATTCAGTTACGTTACAATTATAGCTCCTTCCAGTT
>OX457086.1:21683442-21935641 GCA_949752835.1 Empis stercorea
GTGAAACTAGTGAAGATTATAAAGCTTTATATCAAGAGTGGGAAATGCTTATTCTTCAGTCATGCAATTAAAAGTGAAATTCCAACAAAAATGGTACTTAAAGGTTTACACAAAGACAGAGTAGAAGATGAAATTATAAAAAAAATACTAGTCGATAAAAATTTTGAGTGCATAGAAGTCAAGAATATGACTATAAACGTCCCCAGATACTTGCATCAAACTACTTATCTTGTTTCATTCAAAAAAGGTTCAATAACAACAATTTACGATCTGATTGTAGAGTTAGATAAGACATTATCTAAATTAATTTCATAATACAATTGTTTCTTGGGAATATTACAATAGCATCAGAAAGAATGGTGGTTTAACATATACTACAGATGCCAGTTATTTGGTCATGGAGCGAAACACTGTCACCTAGAAATTCGTTGCCGTATTTGCTCTAAAGATAATGACTCCAAAGGTTGTCCGGAGAAAATGACACCCACAATAGAAGAGCGTAACACTATATGTGTCCATTGCAAAGGCAATCATGAAGCTAGCTCAATTAGATGTGAGAAAAGAAATGAATATATTCAACTTCAAACGGCACTTCGTGTACGCTGTACGCAACTCACAATTTAGAACCAATCGTTCAAATAACCATTCTTTTCAACTAAATGCGAATAATTTCCCGAATCTACCAAAACATATTGTACATGGTCCAGCAGTTAATAATCCGAATAATTTTCAATCAGTTAACTATGCACACCCAAATATTAACAATAATTTTTTTACAGCAAACGAAATTATTACCATTACGAAAGAATTACTACAACCACTTAAAACTTTGTAGAAATAAAGCAGAAAAAATATCTGTTATTGCAGAAGTGTGTGTTAAATACGTTTATAATAATGTATAACAACAATAAATTAAAAATAATGAATTGGAATGCTCAAAGCATTCAACCAAAATCTATAGAATTTTTTGACGTATTAAAAAATGAAAATATTGATATAGCAGCTGTATCCGAAACATGCTAAAACCTGAAAAATCTGTCAATGACAATGATTACATTTCATATAGAAACGATCGCAGGAACAGCTCACATGGGGGTGTTGCTATCTTTATTAAAAAAAACATCAAACACACTTTGTTTCTACACCTACACAGCAGAATTATAGAAACTGTAGCTGTTAAAGTTATATAGAAACTGTAGCTGTTAAATTATATTTTAAAGGATGCAACTCTAATTCGGGTCTAACTCCAAAAAAAAATGTAAAGATGACCTTAAAATAATTAATAGACTCCCCTTCAAATATCTAGTGATCGGTGATTTAAATTGTAGGCACCAATATTGGAACTGTACACAGAAAAAATTGGTCATATAAAAATTATATAAATCATTGATATTTGTATATAAAAGTTGGTCTAATAAAATATGTTACTGGTTTATCTAAAATTTTATTGATTTAATTATTTGTTGTTTACGTTTCAATGAAAATTTAAATAAATCATAGAAAAAAGTAGTAAAATCATAAAAAGTTTTTCAAACACTAAAAGAGTGTTTGAAAAATCCACTTTATTTTTTTCTGTGTATAAATAATAACCATTGGGGTAAGCAATGTTCGACGAATTGTCCATTTCGAACTTTACATATCTTTTCCTCCAATTCCCACACATATTCCTAGAACAGCCAGAGGTAAGCCATCTACAATAGATTTAATTATTAGTAACTGCACCAACCACATTTCAGATCATGCCACTATAAACAAATTGAATTCAGACCATATGCCAGTGATTAGTTATCTAAAAGGCCAACCAACCTAGTCCAAAAGAATATATTACCACGTATAATTTTAAGCGTGCAAACTGGAAAAAGTTTAATCAAGTAATAAGATCCAACTTACAAACTTCATCTTTAAATTTCACAACTAAAAGTCATATCGATGAAAACATTTCAACTTTTGTTACTTTAATAATTAACTATGCATTAAGTCAAGCCCAAAAATACGTTAACAAAATCATTAACTTTCTACTTCCAAATATTAAAATATTAATCAGGTCTCGTAACGCTTTAAGTAGGAAGTGGCAAAGATCAAGAAATATGAACACAAAACGTGCTTACAACAAATTAAACAAAATAATACAGAAAAGAATCTTTGAACATAAAAACGAAAGATGGTCTGATATGTTAAAGCAATTAGAATATAATGGCAAACCCTTTTGAAACTTATCTAAATTATTACATAACATCAACAATCCACACATAAAAACAATAAAATGTTATGCACAAATGATGAAAAAACTAACGCATTTGCAGATTTCTTCACAAACCAAAATCTGCTAACATCATATCGCAGCGACCAGTTCACCGAAGACATAGTGGAACAAAGTATGAATACCATTAGCAACTTAAATATCATACATGGAAATGTTGAAAAATTTTCTGTAAAAATCGCTATATCCATTAATCAATTCTAAATTTTAAATCTATATTTCAGCCACATATGTTGTATGGTTCACCTATATGGTACAGTTCAGCATCTTGCCATAAATTCATAAAAAAATGCAGATTTGTCAAAATAAAATCCTTAAGATGATTTTAAATCTGCCATAGTGGTTCTCAAAATATCTACTCCATAAAAAAACCAAAGCAAAAACCATCCCACACAAAATAGACCGTTCCTATATCGCTTCTTATGCAGCTGCAATCTAGTAGATAATCCACTTATCAGTAGTATACCTAATCTAATTAGCTAAATATAGCTGGCTCGCTCAATTCTTGTAAATTTAGTTTTTAGTTCTTAGTTTTAAGGCTCGAGGTATAATTGTAAATTCTATAAAGGGAAAGTAAAATTAATTTCGTTACCCATAAATATCTGATCAGATATATTATATTGGGGGTTATTCTACAAAAGGGCGTATTTGAATGAAAACGGTCGTATTTAATTTTTTTTAATGAAATATCAATATATGTATGTATATTATCCCGGATGAAATTATGTATGCCCATATTTTCATCTGGGATTTTCTCTAGCACGCCTGGATGGATTGGGCTGATATTTGGTAAACACATTTAAATTAGTGGTCTGGATGAAATGATGAGTAGCCATATTTTCATCTGGGATTTTCTCTGGTACCTCTGGATGGATTGGGCTGATATTTGGTAAACACATTCATTATATTGTTCTATAATTAAATATGCCAGTACTCCTCCAGTGTTATGCCAGTGTTAAAAATTAACATTTTATATATTTTAGTTTTCAGCGCCTCTAGCGGTAGAAATTTGAAATACGGTTACTGGCATAATATTCTACTCTTAAATACCTTTCCAACGAGTGGTCAAACTTCATTTTTGGTGCACATTTACTATATAAAATTGTAATTTTTATTCGGAAAAAGAATTGCGCCACCTACCGGCCGAATTTTGAAATTATATCAGTTGCATCTGGTTCTCAATAAATCAAGCTTTCCATAGGTTTGTCTATCATATACCTGAGTGTACATTAACCATGTGAAATAACTGGTTTTTATTGTTTACACCGGACGGACAGACAGACGGACAGACAGCCGGACAGACGGACGGACAGACGGACAGACAGACGGACAAAAGCGTTAGCATAAGGTATTTTTTTTTTTTAAAGCCCTAAAAAGAGCTTTCATTGACAATAAAACTGTTTAAAATTGACTTCAGCGCTCAAAGTTCCCTATCAGAGACTAGCTGCACTAAAATTCACACATTTTCTTTCAAAAAATTTTTGAAAAAAAGGGGTTTTTATATAAAAATTTAATTATTAGAAAAATGATAACAAATATCAAAAATGTAAAATATACATCCGTGAAAAATATATTCAATCTTTATTCTGTAGAAAAAAAATTATCAAAATATGTAAGGGTTTGCTCATAAAATAAAAGTAAAACACCTATCCGTGAAATTAATATATTCTTGATATGTTATAAAAATTTCGTGGAAGAAAATGTTCACTGGTTTTGTATAAAATGGGCAAAACAATTCCTCTATAAAACACTAAATTGCGCTCCGCGAGCCTTAAGAGGCCTTTGCCCAAAAAGTAGGATAAGGTTTTGCGCTGGAGCAGATAACTTGAGCTGTAATTATCGGATTTTGATCTGGTTTTTTGCAAATGGTTGGTAATAGACCGACCTTTTACACTATGTAGATTTTTAACTTTTTGACCTAGGTTGTCTGGAAATTTAAAAAAAAATTTCATTTCCATACAAAAAAAAACGTTGCGACCTAGATTTTTTCCACAGTTTTCATCCAACTTGGGTGAAATTTTGAAGACAAGTAGTCTTTATAAAATTAATCTACACTAGCCAGCCCTTTTTTTCATTTTCGACCTAGGTTGTCTGGAAATTTAAAATGATTTGTCATTTCCATACAAAAAAAACGTTGCGACCTAGATTTTTTCCACAATTTGCATCCAATTTGGGTGAAATTTTGAAGACAAGTAGTCTTTATAAAATTAATCTACACTAGGCAGCCGAAATTTTGATTTTTGACTCTAATTTTGATTTAACAGCAATTATATTTTCAAACTTTGATATGGAATAAAAACTAAACTAAAGAAAATAAATTAATAAAATGAAGTTAAATTTACTCTTTTCCCAACATTTTCTTAATTAAAATTTTCAAAAATAATAGAAAATAAGTTTGTAGGAGCCAAATTAAGGAAGTAACTTTTTCCAAAATTTTCTAAAAAAATACTAATTTGAAATTGTTATACAGAAAATAGTTCCACTAATTCCTAATAGGATCGTCGGTTGTAAATTGTTATATTCGCTATTATTTTTTGTAACTATATCTCTCTCGTTGTTCTCTGTATCCTTTCTTATTTTGGGTATACATACATTTTTTTTGCATTTTCTTAAACAGGTTTTAGTTATATGCAAATATTTTCATTTAAATTTTAAATTTCAATATTTTAGAATTTTTTCGTTTTCTATATTCAGAATATTTATAATTTTTTAGGGGTTTAATAGTTTTTTTGTTGAATGTGCTAAAAGTCTGTCGAGTAAGTTTAAAAAAAAGGATAAATAAGAACACTCAATAGCATATTTAAACGGGAATGTTATTTAAATTATAATAAATAACAATTTTTAATAAATAATAATATTTATTATAATAATCAAATGCATCAGTTCAGTATAAATTGAACTATGACTTTTTTTTCCTAAAAATAAGAAAAATATAAAAAGTATACTTTTTGGTATTTTCTTATAGATAAAATAAATTTCATGCATATTTTTATTTCAATTTGAAAATTTAAGAACTATTTATCTTTCCCTATTTTTGGGAAAAAAAGATAATCAAATTATGAATGATTTGTTTATTAAAATTATTATTAAAAGAGTATATAAATAAAATAAATTATTCATATGTATATATTATGTAGCAAACATAAAATTCATTCAAAAATCAAATCCATACATTTTGCTTATAATAAATAAAAATTCGCTAAAATTCAAACAAAATTATTTTTTTATTGTACATAATTCTCATTCTCACAAAAAAGGCACACGCATATTTGAAAAAAAGTGAGAAATTTTAAATACACAATTTGAGAAAAGTGTTATACCAAATATTATATTTTATATGCAATAACTAAAATTGTGTGTGTGCGCTTTGTAAATTGTTATACACACCATGTATAGTATAACAAAACGAAGTATACCAGATATAATTTTACTTTTTGGGCAAAGGCCTCTTAAGTCAAGGGTTTTTAAAATTTTTTCCTCAAGTATACCACTATACATTATAGATATAGACTACTGTACATACAATTTTCATACTATGCTAAAATTAACAAATAATAGAAAGTTAATTAAACTGATATCTAAAATTAAAAAATTACTTATATATGTATATACAATTGTAAACAATTTTTTTTTGAAAATATATATAATAATAATAATATAATAATACCCGGGATACCGGACCGAAAACTCAGTTTTCGTGTTTTGAAACTTCAAAAATAGAAATTCATAATGTTTAATACCCGGGACACACCGGACCAAAAACTCAGTTTTCGTGTTTTCAAAGTTCAAAAATGGAAATTCATAAGGTTTTAGTACAGTTTTCAGTAATAATTTGAAAACACGAAACCTACAAATTTGTAAGGTTTTCACGAAAATATATTTTAGCGCCGTCTGTGACAAAATAGAAGATACGTATTTTTTAAGTAGGCATAGCTAAGGTTCCATACAAAAGTAGCCATTTTTGTGAAAAATCAAAAAAAATCGAAATTTTTTTTAAAAAAAGAAGAAAAATTAAATTTTATTAAATAATTTTTAATATAATTAAATCAAAATTTGACATTAAAAACAAATAATTACTATTTTTATTTTGTTTTGGTTTTTACGTAGAGTTGTTTTAATAAATAATTTTCATAATTTGACAACCGAAAACGAAATCTCGCTCCATTTTTGGTGTGTCACTATAAAAGTTTTCAGCTCCAGTTTTTGCGAAAACTTTGGTTTTAAATATTGGTGTGTCTAGGCTCAAGGCTAGAGTATAATATTTATTTATTTATTTATTTTGCCAAAAATAGACAACAATTTATATAATTTTTAGAGTATTTTTTTTTAAATAGAGACACTAACAGATTACACCGCCATCTGTTCGTAAATTGTCATACTAAATCTAAGACAGATCATAGATCCTGACCCAGATAAATATGTGGGTTATGTTGTTGTTTTTACGTGTTATCTATCATTGTTTATATATCTTATAGTTGTCCCATCAAGGCATTTTTGAGTTGTTGCGCCGAGATTAGAAAATTATCGGGTTGAAAACTCTGATATCTATATCACACATGTCCTTTCAAAAGAGCTTTAGAACATTTACTCTGTAAATCAATATAAAAAAAAATTTCCAATTTAAAATTTGTTTTTTCTTTTATCATCACTTAAATTAAATAATATATTATTTTTACATATTTGGAAAGGGTATTAATTTATCTATACAAAAGTTAAAGTAGAAGGTAGTATATTGTTTAATGTCATATTTTATTAGTTATTAACGATAAATTAAACACACCTTTCCAAATATCCATATAACATTTTATATTTATGAAAGCTTTTCTTTTTTTTCGCATTAAAAAAATACGCGTAATATTTTTTGCTTTGTTTTCGCAATAGTTTGTTTGTATTGTATAATCTTCTGAATTTTTTTTTAATTATAATAGTTAGTTTGTTTGTATTGCATATAGTTTTTGTGGTATTCGTACATTTGAAAATATTCTAATTCATAAATAAATTCTAATTTTAAATTTTTAGCAAAAAGAAATATAAGTGGTCTTCACGACCTAAATATTTTTTCTGGATATTTTGATATTTTTTTGTAAAATTACGTGAACACCTGCTTTTGGTGCCTCAGATATTTTTATATTTTTTTACATTTTATGTCTGGCAGCACTGAATATTTCATGTTTTTATGTTTATTTTACATATTTATATAATCTGGTAGCACTGAAATAATTTAAGGAAAAATAAGTAAATATGTAATAATACTAATTTTAAACTGCAATACTAATTTTAATAAACAATAATCCGCGTCAATATAAAAAAAATAATGTCAAAACAGAAAATTTGTGACAGTAGTATTTTGGCATATATATCAAAATATACACGACATAATTTTATAGTTGACAGCTATAAAACTATGACATACTTTTTATTCTACTTTTTTTGTAGGTACTTTTTTTCTTGAAAAAAATTTTTTTATATATTCATATATTACAATATATCATATAATATATTATATATCATTTATACATATCGTCAACTCAGTTCTTAAGTGTTCACTGTCCAAAAATAAAAAAGTTGAGAAATGGAAATTTATGATTTAGCATAAAAGTTTTTATACTTTTTGCAACATTTCAACAATTGTAAATATATTTTATGAATATTTCATTTGTTTTTTATATAGAAATGATAACAAAAATATTTATAAGTTGTAATTTATTTTATTTTTTTAAAAAACGACTGATCGATGTCGAATTGGATTTTGAATAGTACTATATGTTGGTTGGTTGGTTGGTTGAAGTGGCGAGGATCACCCTCCCCGGTTGATCCTCCAATTAGCACTATAGTGCCGTTTTAGTACCACTTATACTCGTCAACACAAGGATAAGGTTTGGGTTGGGAATGGTTTTTTTAGATCCAATTAGTCGCGTTTAAGAACTGTGTCAGGTTCGTTGGGCGCGCAGACGCTAGATCGTTTAAGTCGCGTAGGTAGCAGCTGCCAAGTGAGCGGTGTCTGGCTCTTGCCAAAGCTGGGCAGTGGCACACGAAGTGTGCCACCGTTTCTTTCTCGCTTGGTTCTTTGCAGCTGCGGCATGTTTGGTTGAAAGGGATGCCTATCTTGGCGGCATGTTCACCTATTGGCCAGTGCCCCGTGTAAACAGCTATTGTTCGAGCAATGTCCGTACGGGACAGTAGGAGAAGGTTGTTAGTTTTGCTTTGGTCGTAGGTCGGCCATGTACTTCTGGCTATCCTACACGTTGTTAACCCCTTCCATCTAGCCTGGGCTGAGGTTAGGAAGTGGGTGTAAAGGTCTCTTTTAACCGTATTAAGGGGGATCTCTACATGCTTCGCCAGCGTGGCGTCCATGCTTGAGCCTCCTCTTGCTAGTTCGTCCGCCATTTCGTTTCCGTGTATGTTCCTGTGACCTGGAACCCAGATTAGAGTGACGTTCGCTACGTTGCTTAAGGATACAAGCTCATGGGAGCATTTTTTTACTAGTTTTGAGGATATTAAAGCGGAGTTAAGGGCCAGAATAGCAGCCTGGCTATCCGTCGCCACCGCTATATTGTATTTGGGAGAGCTGTCTTCTCTCGCAAGCTGGCATGCTTTCCAGATTGCTAGCATTTCCGCTTGGAAAACGCTGGACTTATCCGGAAGTCGGAATTTTTTTGCTATGTTGCATGATTCGGAGAAGACCCCCGCACCTACACCACAGTCCATCTTTGAACCATCTGTGTAGAGTACCGTGTCAAAGCCCCTTAGTACGTTTCCCTCATTCCATTCCTTTCTGGTTGGAATTTTTACGCTGAACCTCTTGTTCAGTTCCAATTTAGGGGTAGTGTAGTCCGTGGATGTGGGGACCAGCTTCTTGTCGATCGTGTCAAGAATGGTGCTGTGCCCATAAGGTTTTTCCCGCCAGTACCCAATTTCTCTGAGTCTGACCGCACTGTTTGCGGCTATTAGTTTGATATGGAGGTCTAGTGGGAGAAGGCAAAGGATTGCAGTCAGTGCATCACTTGGCGTTGTTCGTAACGCTCCCGTGATGCACATACATGCCCCCCTCTGAACTCTACCTAGCTTGGTACAGTTATAGTTCTTTTTCATTGCTGGCCACCAAACTATTGAGCCGTATGTGAGGATGGGGCGTACAATTGCGGTGTACATCCATAAAACCATACGCGGTTTGAGTCCCCATTTTTTACCAAGCATCTTCTTGCATGAATATAAAGCTACATAGGCCTTCTTGACTCTATTTTCGATATTGAGTTTCCAACTCAGTTTAGAGTCAAGTACCACACCGAGGTACTTTACCGTTGGGGTTAGGTGCAGTCTCACTCCATCCAAACTAGGACGGGTAAAGACCGGAATTTTGGTTCTCGTAGTGAAAAGCATCAGCTCCGTTTTAGCCGGGTTAGCACGTAGGCCACAACTTTTGGCCCATCTGCTGACGCTGCTTAGGGCTTTACTCATGATTTCACTCATTATATGGAGATATTTGCCAGAGACTAAAATTACTAGGTCGTCGGCATACGCCACCGCCTTAATTCCTAGTTCCTGTAGGGTTTTGAGTATCTTATTCATTACCAGAAGCCACAACAGGGGAGACAACACCCCACCTTGAGGTGTGCCCCTGCTGACTCCTTTGGTAATTCGAAAATTGCCAAGATCCGCTTGGATTTCTCTTGTTTTTAGCATAGTAGCTATCCACCTGCTAAGAGTTGGTTCGACTCCTATATCATTGAGGGACTCTAGAATAGCTACGTTCGTTATATTATTAAAGGCACCTTCTATGTCTAAGAAGGTGGCTAATGTGTATTCTTTATAGTGTATGGACTGCTCAACATTTCTGACCACTTCACTTAGCGCAGTTTCAGTGGACTTGCCTTTGCAATAGGCATGTTGAGCTTTACAGAGCGGGGTTGCTTCTAGGTTTTCTCTTAACTCTAACTCGAGTATTCGTTCAAGGGTTTTTAACAGAAACGAGGAGAGGCTTATCGGCCTAAAGTCTTTAGCCAAGTCGTGCCCTCTTTTCCCGGCTTTTGGAATAAAGACAACCTTTACTTTCCTCCACGCTTGAGGAATATGACCAAGGGAAAGGCTGCCTCTGAATAGCTTAATTATCCACGGGATAGCTATTTCTTTGGATTCCTGGAGCATCTTAGGTAAGATACCATCAGGTCCGGCTGATTTATATGGTGAGAATCCGTCAATTGCCCAGGCAATTTTTTCTTTCGATATGATTGAGTCGAGCCACTCTCCTGGAGGCTCGCTGCTTACTTGGTCACCCAATCTGGTGACCTCTTCAGCACTCTCAGTGCTACCGGGAAAATGGGTATTTACCAGCAACTGCAGAGTTTCCGCAGATGAGGATGTCCACTCTCCTTCCTCGCTCTTGAGAAAGGAGGGGTTAGAATGTTCTTTACTAAGGATTTTGCTCAATCTGGCAGAATCTCTAGTGTTTTCTATGGATTCGCAATATTCCTGCCAGTTTTTACTCTTGGCAGCTCTGATGGCTTTTTTGTATTCACGGAGACGGTCCTTATAGGGTTGCCACGTGCCTAGCCTATAGCAAACATTGTAGGTATCCCTAGTTACCTTCCGTAATTTAGTAAGGCTATCGTCCCACCATGGTGGGAACGACTTTTTACTACGTTTAATTGGACATGCTACTTTAAGTGAGACCCCCATTGCCTTTGTAAACTTGTCCGTGGCTATTTCCATGTCATTAATGGATCTCAAATCACTATCTATAACTGGAAGCTTTTGCTTCAGAATCGATCTAAACTTAGACCAGTCAGTGTTTTTTGGGTTTCTATGGGGCTTGGGTTTTTCAGAATCCAGATTGACACTGAAGAGTATCCAGCTATGGTCAGAAAATGACCTTTTCTCAGATACCCTCCAGTTCTCTACTTTCAGGGATTCATTATTGCTAACTAGGGTAATATCAATCACATCTTCCCACCCAGGGAAAGTTTCCGAACTCGGAAAAGTGAATGTTGGTGTGCAACCTCTGTTGCAAACTGTTAAATTTGTATTTAAAATATAATCAAAAAGTGACTCACCTCTTTCATTGATTTCTGAGCTTCCCCACAGGGTATGTCTAGCATTTGCATCGCATCCTACTAGTAAGTTTTTTCCTGTGGCTAGGATAAGTTCTTCAAGCTTCGTTGACGGGGCTGGTTCATCATGAGGCAGATACACCGAGCTGATGTATATTTCTTTGCCATCATTTTGTTCCACCTTTACCACGGTAATATCTTCATAGCTAAAATTAGAACAAAGGTGTGTATTTATATGTTTCTTAACCAAAATACACGTCCTTGGCTTACCTCTATCTGAATCTACAAGCTTGTAGAATAGGCTGTAGTCTCTGTGATTAAGACCTCTTATTCTGGAGGAATTAATCCAGGGTTCTTGGATTAAAGCAATGTCGATGTCTTCCTCCCTTAGGAAGATCATCAGGTTGTCCGAGGCGCATCTCGAGTGCTTGAGATTAACCTGGACAACCTTCATCGTCTGCCGCTTGTTTTACTGCCACTGTGTCTTTGGCTAGACACAGTTCCTCGAGCAGATCGCTTGCCTCATCCATCTCGTCAAGCTCACCATCATCTGCTTGGAAAATTTTGAGCTTGGCGAGACGGATGCCGAATCTAAGTTTATACTCACGCTTTTCAAGGGGCTCCAGGCTTTCCTTGTTTATTAGGAGGAGGAAGGACACACTATTTTTCTGTAGTTCTGTTGTGTCCTTCTCCTTTTTTATAACAGCCCAGTTGTCCATCGGGACATCTGGGTTGTGTAGCTTAAGGCACTTCAGGAGCTTCTCCCCTTCTATGTCCATCCTAGGTAACCAAATACGAGCCCTAGGTCTTCTAGGGATCTCCTTAGCTGGGATAAGGCCAATCTTGGCATCGTCCCAGGTGTCACTAATTCTAGCAACACTGCTGCTGAGGAAATCCAGAGAAAACCGGTCCTCGCACCTGATCACCCGGTAGCCCCTGACTACCTCGGATGAATCAAAGCATGGAAGAGGCCCCGAAGTGCCCTCTAGAATGTGGTTAATCACTATCTCTGATAGCTTCGCTTCAAGCTTCACCCATAACTCGGGCGATACTTTTTGGTTATCGGCCTTCTCATCGATGACAGCGACATTTAAGTGACATCTGACTATGTCGCTCAACTTCTTCGCTGTCATCTTTGGTCTGCCACTGGTCTCCGTCTTGGCGACCTTAGCTTTTTGTGCGCCTACCCCGGACTCATCTTGAGACCTGTTTCTCTTAGTAGGTCGCACCTCGGAATCTGCGATTTGAGCTTCAAACCTTTGCACAATCCCGGCATATTTAATTTTGTCTTCGACATCCTTCTCATGCGCTTTCCCTTCGGCTTCATTTCGAGCAATCTTGTTCAAAATAAACTTAGCCTTCGAGTACTCACGCTTGAGAAGGGTGCCAGTGCTTTTAAATTTTTTGACAGTACCGGGCTTGGTACTTGTTTTACTTGGATGTAAAGTAGTACTATGGCTGGTACTTGCAATACATCCAGGCTTATTGGTGATGGGCGTACTATGGCTGGTACTGCTTGCGGTATCTTTAGCGGGAGTGCCGAAACTGGCACTGCCGCATGCTTCATTAGGCATAATAGTCTCCTGGCTGGAGGCTAAGAGCTCATCTTCCGAAGATGAGCCGATGTTTGTTGTTGTTTTCTGTTTTTGTTGCTTTGTATTCATTTTTTGGTCCCACGAGTATGAACGGAAATGTTAGTCCATCATGGCAGAGCCGACATACCATGATAAGGCGCTTATACAACCGACCTTGCCCGGGCATCGGAGGGAGCTCGTTAGCGACTGGTTTGACCCCCAGTCTTTCAGACTTCGGCACGGTGCTCACACCACCTTGACGTTAGGTCGCACACTGCACATTCGGTCTGTGTCCATGTTTGATATGTACACAGTTCCAGGGGCCACCACGAGGAGGTAATGCAGGCACTTGGCTAGGAACTTCTACAGTTGCAACAATTATACCCTAGGATACAAATGCCTACCCTGTAGAATCCCCACCCCGACCCCCAGTACTATATGTAGACCGGTAAATTATTCCCATTTAGTGGATATTGATATATATCGTGATATTTTAAAAATTTTTTCAACCAATCAAAACTCGTTATTTCGTAAAATATCAAAATATCAAAATATCCAGAAAAAATATGTAGGTCGTGAAGAGCACTATAGTTTCTTATATATTGAGAAACAGTACAGTCGTTTGGGTTATCTGGTAATATCGATTAAAAAATGTATGGATTATTTTTTTTTTTTTCAGACTAAATTAGAAGGGGTTAGATTGGCCTTTTCAGGGTGACTTTGGCCGAATAAAACAAAAAATTTTGGCCGAATAAAACAAAAAAGTCTCGACTTGTGTATTGCCAAAAAAGAATCATTTGTACAGTGTTTAATGTGACTAGTTCAAAGTAACACGTACTGTGACAAGTAGTCTTTATAAACTTTTGAAATTTTGAAGAAAAGTAGTCTTTATAAAATTAATCTACACTAGGCAGCCCTTTTTTTCATTTTCGACCTAGGTAGTCTGGAAATTTAAAATGATTTGTCATTTCCATACAAAAAAAACGTTGCGACCTAGATTTTTTCCACAATTTGCATCCAATTTGGGTGAAATTTTGAAGACAAGTAGTCTTTATGAAATTAATCTACACTAGGCAGCCGGAATTTTGATTTTTGACTCTAATTTTGATTTAACAGCAATTATATTTTCAAACTTTGATATGGAATAAAAACTAAACTAAAGAAAATAAATTCATAAAATGAAGTTAAATTTACTCTTTTCCCAACATTTTCTTAATTAAAATTTTCAAAAATAATAGAAAATAAGTTTGTAGGAGCCAAATTAAGGAAGTAACTTTTTCCAAAATTTTCTAAAAAAATACTAATTTGAAATTGTTATACAGAACATAGTTCCACTAATTCCTAATAGGATCGTCGGTTGTAAATTGTTATATTCGCTATTATTTTTTGTAACTATATCTCTCTCGTTGTTCTCTGTATCCTTTCTTATTTTGGGTATACATACATTTTTTTTGCATTTTCTTAAACAGGTTTTAGTTATATGCAAATATTTTCAATTAAATTTTAAATTTCAATATTTTAGAATTTTTTCGTTTTCTATATTCAGAATATTTATAATTTTTTAGGGGTTTAATAGTTTTTTTGTTGAATGTGCTAAAAGTCTGTCGAGTAAGTTTAAAAAAAAAGGATAAATAAGAACACTCAATAGCATATTTAAACGGGAATGTTATTTAAATTATAATAAATAACAATTTTTAATAAATAATAATATTTATTATAATAATCAAATGCATCAGTTCAGTATAAATTGAACTATGACTTTTTTTTCCTAAAAATAAGAAAAATATAAAAAGTATACTTTTTGGTATTTTCTTATAGATAAAATAAATTTCATGCATATTTTTATTTCAATTTGAAAATTTAAGAATTATTTATCTTTCCCTATTTTTGGGAAAAAAAGATAATCAAATTATGAATGATTTGTTTATTAAAATTATTATTAAAAGAGTATATAAATAAAATAAATTATTCATATGTATATATTATGTAGCAAACATAAAATTCATTCAAAAATCAAATCCATACATTTTGCTTATAATAAATAAAAATTCGCTAAAATTCAAACTTCACATTTTTTTACAAAAAAATACAAAATTTTCTAAAATTCAAAATTATTTTTTTATTGTACATAATTCTCATTCTCACAAAAAAGGCACACGCATATTTGAAAAAAAGTGAGAAATTTTAAATACACAATTTGAGAAAAGTGTTATACCAAATATTATATTTTATATGCAATAACTAAAATTGTGTGTGTGCGCTTTGTAAATTGTTATACACACCATGTATAGTATAACAAAACGAAGTATACCAGATATAATTTTACTTTTTGGGCAAAGGCCTCTTAAGTCAAGGGTTTTTAAAATTTTTTCCTCAAGTATACCACTATACATTATAGATATAGACTACTGTACATACAATTTTCATACTATGCTAAAATTAACAAATAATAGAAAGTTAATTAAACTGATATCTAAAATTAAAAAATTACTTATATATGTATATACAATTGTAAACAATTTTTTTTTGAAAATATATATAATAATAATAATATAATAATACCCGGGACACCGGACCGAAAACTCAGTTTTCGTGTTTTGAAACTTCAAAAATAGAAATTCATAATGTTTAATACCCGGGACACACCGGACCAAAAACTCAGTTTTCGTGTTTTCAAAGTTCAAAAATGGAAATTCATAAGGTTTTAGTACAGTTTTCAGTAATAATTTGAAAACACGAAACCTACAAATTTGTAAGGTTTTCACGAAAATATATTTTAGCGCCGTCTGTGACAAAATAGAAGATACGTATTTTTTAAGTAGGCATAGCTAAGGTTCCATACAAAAGTAGCCATTTTTGTGAAAAATCAAAAAAAATCGAAATTTTTTTTAAAAAAAGAAGAAAAATTAAATTTTATTAAATAATTTTTAATATAATTAAATCAAAATTTGACATTAAAAACAAATAATTACTATTTTTATTTTGTTTTGGTTTTTACGTAGAGTTGTTTTAATAAATAATTTTCATAATTTGACAACCGAAAACGAAATCTCGCTCCATTTTTGGTGTGTCACTATAAAAGTTTTCAGCTCCAGTTTTTGCGAAAACTTTGGTTTTAAATTTTGGTGTGTCTAGGCTCAAGGCTAGAGTATAATATTTATTTATTTATTTATTTTGCCAAAAATAGACAACAATTTATATAATTTTTAGAGTATTTTTTTTTAAATAGAGACACTAACAGATTACACCGCCATCTGTTCGTAAATTGTCATACTAAATCTAAGACAGATCATAGATCCTGACCCAGATAAATATGTGGGTTATGTTGTTGTTTTTACGTGTTATCTATCATTGTTTATATATCTTATAGTTGTCCCATCAAGGCATTTTTGAGTTGTTGCGCCGAGATTAGAAAATTATCGGGTTGAAAACTCTGATATCTATATCACACATGTCCTTTCAAAAGAGCTTTAGAACATTTACTCTGTAAATCAAAATAAAAAAAAATTTCCAATTTAAAATTTGTTTTTTCTTTTATCATCACTTAAATTAAATAATATATTATTTTTACATATTTGGAAAGGGTATTAATTTATCTATACAAAAGTTAAAGTAGAAGGTAGTATATTGTTTAATGTCATATTTTATTAGTTATTAACGATAAATTAAACACACCTTTCCAAATATCCATATAACATTTTATATTTATGAAAGCTTTTCTTTTTTTTCGCATTAAAAAAATACGCGTAATATTTTTTGCTTTGTTTTCGCAATAGTTTGTTTGTATTGTATAATCTTCTGAATTTTTTTATAATTATATAGTTAGTTTGTTTGTATTGCATATAGTTTTTGTGGTATTCGTACATTTGAAAATATTCTAATTCATAAATAAATTCTAATTTTAAATTTTTAGCAAAAAGAAATATAAGTGGTCTTCACGACCTAAATATTTTTTCTGGATATTTTGATATTTTTTTGTAAAATTACGTGAACACCTGCTTTTGGTGCCTCAGATATTTTTATATTTTTTTACATTTTATGTCTGGCAGCACTGAATATTTCATGTTTTTATGTTTATTTTACATATTTATATAATCTGGTAGCACTGAAATAATTTAAGGAAAAATAAGTAAATATGTAATAATACTAATTTTAAACTGCAATACTAATTTTAATAAACAATAATCCGCGTCAATATAAAAAAAATAATGTCAAAACAGAAAATTTGTGACAGTAGTATTTTGGCATATATATCAAAATATACACGACATAATTTTATAGTTGACAGCTATAAAACTATGACATACTTTTTATTCTACTTTTTTTTTGTAGGTACTTTTTTTCTTGAAAAAAAATTTTTTATATATTCATATATTAAAATATATCATATAATATATTATATATAATTTATACATATCGTCAACTCAGTTCTTAAGTGTTCACTGTCCAAAAATAAAAAAGGTGAGAAATGGAAATTTATGATTTAGCATAAAAGTTTTTATACTTTTTGCAACATTTCAACAATTGTAAATATATTTTATGAATATTTCATTTGTTTTTTATATAGAAGTGATAACAAAAATATTTATAAGTTGTAATTTATTTTATTTTTTTAAAAAACCACTGATCGATGTCGAATTGGATTTTGAATAGTACTATATGTAGACCGGTAAATTATTCCCATTTAGTGGATATTGATATATATCGTGATATTTTAAAATTTTTTTCAACCAATCAAAACTCGTTATTTCGTAAAATATCAAAATATCAAAATATCCAGAAAAAATATGTAGGTCGTGAAGAGCACTATAGTTTCTTATATATTGAGAAACAGTACAGTCGTTTGGGTTATCTGGTAATATCGATTAAAAAATGTATGGATTATTTTTTTTCAGACTAAATTAGAAGGGGTTAGATTGGCCTTTTCAGGGTGACTTTGGCCGAATAAAACAAAAAATTTTGGCCGAATAAAACAAAAAAGTCTCGACTTGTGTATTGCCAAAAAAGAGTCATTTGTACAGTGTTTAATGTGACTAGTTCAAAGTAACACGTACTGTGTTAGTGAAAAAATATCAGAAAAATCGTCTCTAAAATATCTGTAATCCAATCAAGTGGCGACTTTATCCACTTGAAATTTTTGCTAAGAAATATAAGGAAATATACACAACTGTACAAAGTCACCCCAACCCCTGGCTGACTTTGGCCCAGGCTCAAAAAGCTCTCTACAACTAAGAATACAACAAATTCATAGTATATTTTTAGTTTATTATGTTAAGAAAGACATAACCGAACACGAACATAGACATAACCGTATTCACACAATACTAACATGTTGCCTGAAAAATAAAAAAATAAAATAAAAAATACTGTTCAAACAATTTTTTTTGACCAAAGACACCCCGTTTTACGGAAGTCAAAAAGAACATTTTTAAAAATATTTTATTCATCTATTAGTTATAATCAACATTTAATATTCTATAATTATAGAAAAAAAAACTCCAAAATCAATTGAATTTAGTTTGAAAATTTATTAATTTAATTTAGAAAAGATTAAAATATTTAATGTGTTTGTTTTGAAAAATTTCTAATTTATTCCAGAAAAAAAAATACATGAATTTTTTAATCGATATTACCAAAATCCCCAAACGCCTGTACTATTCTTATAATATAGAGAAGAAACTATATTTCTTTTTGCTAAAAAAAATATAAATGAATTAAGCGCAGAATGTGAGCGTTAACTTACGATTGTACCTTTAAAAATGATATTGTTAAATATATATCAATTATATTACAAAAAATTTTGCGCATAAAATTATTTTGATATATATTAATAAATTTTTGTGTTTGGCATTCTATTTTGTTTGGCTTTAACTTTTATGCTAGATAAAAAAAACAGTTACATAAAGTTAGCGCTCACATTCTTTGCCGTGCTTTATTCATAAATAATTCTAATTTTAAATTTTTTCCAAAAGAAATAGTTTTTCAAATGAACGAATACCACCAAAACTATTTATTACACAATACAAACAAAATCTTGCGAAAAAAAAACAAAAAATATTACGCGTCTTTTTTTAATGCGAAAAAAAAAAGAAAAGCTTTCATAAATATAAAATTTTATATGGATATTTGGAAAGGTGTGTTTAATTTATCGTTAATAACTAATAAAATATGACATTAAACAATATACTACCTTCTAGTTTTGTATAGATAAATTAATACCCTTTCCAAATATGTAAAAATAATATATTATTTAAGTGATGATAAAAGAAAAAACAAATTTTAAATTCGGAATTTTTTATATTGATTTACAGAGTAAATGTTCTAAAGCTCTTTTGAAAGGACATGTGTGATATCGATAGCTGAGTTTTCAACCCTATACTAATCGATGGTGCTGCCTCTATAATTTTCTAATCTCGGCGCAACAGCTCAAAAAATGCCTTGATTGGACAACTATAAGATATAACCCTTTAAGAAAAGAAACGAATTCGCTTTTGGCGACCCCAAAACGTACCGCTTCTGAACCGCCTTTTCACCAATACATTCACAAAAAACCAGTTTATGTAGAAGAGTAATAAAATATTTTTTTTTGTAAGTAGTTATTTATATAGGAACAATTTTAATTTTATTCTAACAAGTAGACGTGATTTTATTAATATACGATAAGTAAAATTAAAAATATTTAATACGCCAAAAATTAATTTAATGTGAAAGTGAAAAAAATATATATTATACGAAGTAGTCCGTAAAATTAGGAATATTAGTGTTATTCATAAAAATAAAGTCCTAGAAAAAAGTAAAATTTAAATCCTGATTTTTTGTATTAATTATTTTTATAATATACATTTTCAACCAAAAAATTAAAAATATTTGTTTTTTTTTTATTTTTAATTAAAAAAAATTCCAGATTTTTTATTTATATGTATAAAATCAGTACATAAACGAACCGTATTAGTGATTCGCTAGAGAACCGCCTTGGCGATTCGCCAGCGAACCGCTTAAATGTAGTCTAGGCGGCGTACTAATACATACACAACACTTCGTTTTTTTTTCTAATTTTCTTATTCCAACATTTACGTTTACGGTCCGCTGACGAATCGCCAAAGCGGTTCGCCGGCGAAGTCTTGTATGAAGAATTGACTTCGCCAGCGGTTCGTTTACGGTTCGTTTTTCTTAAAGGGAAGTAGTATAAAGCCCCCCTTAGATCGAATTATATACTACGTAGAATAGTGACGACATGCTTAACAGAAGCCAAAATCACTCAACCGTACTAGAAATAATACTTGCTGTGTATAATAAAGAGACAGGTGATGAGAGACGGCTAGTCTTTTTGTGTTTTTGGTTGGTACCGCTGGAGTAAAAATGCTCTGGATGTACCGCTAGTGTAAAAATGATTTTAGTATAAATTTGTATGGTGACTAACCAAAAACTGTAAACAAGTCTGTTAAAGTGGGCGTCGTGGTTTATGATCTTTTTGATGATATTTCCCGAATATTTGTGTATTTGTGATTTTTTCTGATAGTATTGCGCCCGCGCATATAAATAATTTTTGTTTTGTTATTCGCAATCGCAATAACTATAGTCCCGCCTTTGCAAACAAAAAAAAGGGTAACAGGCGCTAGAATGGTTCAGAAGTTATTTGTAATATTCATACACAATCACAAAAAAAAACAAGAAAAAAAAACGTCATAATATTGAAAACATGTATTGCAAATGTAAAATATATTATTCAGTTGAATAACCTATTGTTTGTCAACAGAAAAATTGAAAATTTCTATATTCAGATTATTTAATGTATGAACTTGATATTATATTTTTTTTCAGATTGATACTAATATTTAAATACAAGGTCAAGTGAAAGCTTAAGCTTTATTTTGATTATAAAATATTAATGAAAATAACAGAAAAAAATACACTAATATTCATACACAATAACAAAAAAAAACAAGAAAAAAAAACGTCATAATATTGAAAACCTGTATTGCAAATGTAAACAAGCCATATATATTATTCAGTTTTCAACAAGAAATAATATATATATGGTTAATAATATGCAAATAGTGTATGCGCTAGTATTTGTAAACAGTATAATAAACAGTTGAAAAAAAACACACAGTTATGTTGTTTATTATTTCATTTATTTAATAAATACAAAATTGATATGGAATTAAATATCAAACTTATAATAGATACATAATAATAAAAATATTTTAAATTTTTGGGGTTATTTAGACTTTGTTCTTGCTTGATCGACCCTCTACCTGTTGTACCCCAAACATCCATGCCTTCGTTGTCTTTCATTTTGTACTCATCGGAAAAAATATAGCAATTAGAAGAATATTTCTTATGTTCATCTGCAATAACATCGTCTCTATTCCAATGAGATATTTGAACATTACAGTAGTAACACTGTACAATGTCACCCATGTTTAAATAAAAAACCCATTCGATGCTAACTCTTTCTTGCTTACATGTTTTGTACCGTTATTCTACATGTTTTGTACCGTTATTCTGTAATAATGTTTTGTACCGTTATTCTACATCACTTAATAGTGTCATTTTAAGATATTTTGTATACAAAATACGGTTGGGTACCAATAAAAAATAAAACTGGAAAAGAAATAACAAAAAACTTTCATAAAATTCTTCAACAAAGTGGTAGAAAACCAAAAACAATTCAATCAGATAAAGGAAAAGAATTCAAAAATTCAAATTTTCAAAATTATCTAAAACAAAATAATATTCGACAACGTTTTCCAACTATTTTATCTACCCAAAAAGCTGCAGTTGTTGAGCGATTCAATCGTACAATAAAAGAAAAAATGTTTAAATATTTTACTGAAAGTTCAACGAAGAGATATATCGATATATTACCAAACCTTGTAAATTCTTACAACAAATCTTATCACAATACAATTAATATGAAACCATCAGACGTTAATCAGAGCCATGTGAAACAAATCTATGAAATATACAAAAATCTTCATAAGAGAGATCCACAAATTAATGTAAATATATTTCAAGACGATACTATGTACGAATTGTTAAAAAAAAGCAATTTTCGAGCATGGATATACACCAAAATGGACAAAAGAAATTTTTCAAGTACAAAAAATTATAAATAGAGAACCATATCCTTTATTTATATTGAAAGACTTGAAGGGACATGAGGTTGAAGGAAGATTTTATTATCAAGAACTTCAAAAAGTTTATGTAAAAAATGATAGTTTTTAATCATCCGTTTACAATGATGATAGCAGGCCCGTCGGGTTGTGGCAAAACTAGATTTATTTGTAAGTTGATTAGATATATACACAATTTTATTAAACCGGTGTCAACAAAAATATTATGGTGCAATCCTGAATTTAGCGCGGTTTCAAAAAATATAAGAAATTTAGAATATCATAATGAAGTTCCAGAAAATATCAAAAATGAAAATAATGAACCAATATTAAATGTTTTTGATGACTTAATGTTAAATGCCTATAATACAAAAGTATGTGAATTATTTACAAAAGGTTCACACCATAGAAATTTATCAGTTATTTTAATTACACAAAATGTGTTTCATCAGGGAAAACATTGTCGAGATATAGCCCTTAATTGTAAATATTTGGTTCTTTTTATAAATCCTCGCGACAAATCACAAATAACTCCTTTAGCGAAACAAATTTATCCAGAAAACTCCAAAGAATTTCTGAGAGTATATAATGAGGTAAATCTATTCCTTATGGTTATATTACACTGGATTTAACTCAAGCCATTAACGATAAATTTCGTTTTAGATCAAATATACTTAATAATAATTATTTTGAATGTTATTGCACATTAAAACAATTAATCTATCTGAAAAACATGAAACGATTGAAAACAAATCGTCATATCTTACATGTATTAAAAAATTCTAAACCAAAATTTTGCTAAAAAATTGTGATCCGGAAGTTATTAAAACTATTTGTGAAATTGCTATAAATACGCTTAATGGAAATCACAAAGTGTCTAATCACACTTATAATAAATTAAATAAAAATAAAAAGGTATTGCGTTGTTTAGCTTGTCCTAAAAAATCATTGCAAGTAAAACGAAAAGTTATTATACAGAAAGGAGGTTTTTTACCTATGCTAATAGGTACAGTATTATCAGGTTTGATTGGTAGTTTACTTTCAAAATAAAAATTAAGATGAATAATTTACAACGAATGATTGTTATACCACCTGAACTTTATAATAAACTTAAGGATAATTTTAATAATGATGTAGAACTTTCATACCTAGATAAAAGTATGAAAGAAATACTTATAAATAAAAAATTATCAGATAGTGAAAAATGGTATACATATCGTCAAAAGCTAATAAAATTTGCAAATAAAAGGCGATAACAATTAAAACAAAGCTCTAACAATACGCATTACATACAAACAGTACAACACATGCCTTCTAATAACACAATGGCTGTTAGAAACAAAGTATTGTCAAATATGAGTATGCAAACAGAACCAGAAATTACAGATACTAAAAATAAAAATTTATCACACATGCAAACCCAAACAGAACCCCATACAAAAAAAGGAAAAAGGATACAAACAGATGCAATTACATCAGAAGATGTTGGTGTGCAATACCAAGAACCCCAAAACGATATGTATACATTTACACCTGGTAAGATAATTCCAACATCTGATAAAGATTTTGATGAATTCGAAACGGATGACGAAGTTTTTGATAACGAGGATGAAATTCTAAATTTAGCACTCTCTCTCAGCAACACCAGCAGGAAAACGTATAAAAGAAAGGAAATCTATTGGTTCGTCAGATGTACGTATGTTTGCATCGGATGGAGGTGACATTATTTCAGTACCTATATTTGAAAGACCTAAAAAAGATACAAGTTTAAATCGTCAATTACGTTCTTCTACTAAGAAAGCATCTGCTCAAACTTTATTGAAATTCCCAGTTCGTAAAAAAATATTAAAATCAGAAAAAAAAGGATAATTTACAAGCCAAATCAGAAAAAGATAAGTTAAAACCTAAAACGACAACTTCATTAAATCTTTCACAGTGGACAACTTATAAATAAAAAAAATGAATCAAACAGATGATTTTTTCATTACTCTCTTGAGTGATGCTTCTAATAATTATTATAACAATAACTCGTTGACACGTTTTACAAATAAATTTCCAACTGAAATTAACTTAACACATAATAATTGGAAAGTAGGTCTTTCGGAAATATATATTAACGATTTTATACCGAATAGGTATAACGAAAATTATGAAGAAAGCGCATTTATAATAATTGGAAGTACGGACAAAAATAAATTAGGCATAGGGAAAACATACATTCCATATAACAAAGATGATGTAAAATGTGACTGTAAAGCCTCTATTTTACCAATACTTCTTGAAAAAATATCTGGGGGACCAGGCTTAAACAAAAAAGAATGTGAACGATATTTGATTCCGGAGATTTACACTGTTGTGGAATAAAAACACCGCCTTTGTAATAAACGATAACTAATTGTTTGTACCATAAAATATTTGCTTTTCGCATTGCGTAACAAGAACAATATTTATTCAAATATAAAATATTGTTCTAGTTAAATTTGTATTATTAAATTGTGTCAATAATTTAATAATGCTTAGTGCGCAATTTTGTCGACTATGCAATTTTGGGTATGAAAACAAACAATTAATAATAATTAATATTGAGTGCAATTACTCAATCATAAATTAATTATGTTATTAGTAAATCAAGGTTGTTTACATTTTTAATGTAAACAAAGGCCGGCAAATTAATATTTGCCTATAAATACTTGGATTTTTTGGTAATTCAGAGAGTCGAAATTTATTCAGCTTTGGTTTAACAGCTTTCAGAATTAAAGGTTCTGTATGAAGCTAAAATATTAACCATAAGCTTGTAATAAATAAAGTTTACTTCAAACAAATAATAATAAAACTTTCAAGTGTTTCATTACATAGGCTACTCGCTAAAAAAGAAATCCTTGAAGAGATCCACTGAGCAATCTCGGCTGTTTAGCTAAGTTGTTATAGTATTCGGCCTGACGGCTATTACTCTCAGTGAACTCCGTATAGTCTGACAGATATATAGTCAAACGAAATATTCGAGTTAATTATATTTGGACTCTATTGAAGATTACGCTCCCATGATATTTTAATATATATAATAATATATTATAAATTGGCACAAGTTAAAGGAACTGGCCAAACAATAAATATTATATAGAAATATCACACAACATTGGCGCAGCCGGTTAACCAAGTACTACGTTTCTTGGTAGAACCACAAAAATTTCGTATTTCGATTCTTGGAATAGCATTGGAATTTTGTTGGAAGATCAGTTTTTTTTTTTACGGACAAAGGATAACCAGAAGAAGAAAATAAAAAACCAGGAAACAACAGCAAGCAGGGACGCAAGACTTTACATGGCGATCCTGCCAGGAGAAAGTTTAAAATAATTATTAAAGGATCCAAAGGCTGGCCCAAGGCCAATAAGCATTGAGGAATATCGAAAAAGACAATCTGCATCAAAACCAGCTTCAGCGTCATCACCATCAAATAACGATCCACCAGCAATAAAAATAAAGAAACGAGGAGGTAAGGCTGCCAAGGCAAGACAACAAATAGGAGAATTGAAACGTTTAAAGAAGATAGCTGTTACAAAAAAAGAGAAGCAGTATTTTGAAAACCAGAAAAAGAAGATCCAGGAAGAAGAAAAGTTACGAAAACGAAATCAGGTAAAGAACTTCGACTACCTGTTTAACAAATGTTTCGATACCGGCGCAAGGTGTACCAGCGAAAATTGAAACAGAAGCAATTAATACATTCATTGTCACCGCTACTAATGGTGATTATCGCGAACAACGACTTTGTATTGATTATTGAAGGATGGAGAATTATTGTATTTCGTAAATACGAAAATTAAATAAATTAAAAAAAAAATGTGTAAAAATATATTGAACTAAAAACTATAAAATATCTATCAATTATATCAATTATGTGTATCAATTATTAAATTAATGTATCAGTTATTAAATTAAACATAAATAAATATATATGACAATTTTTTTTAAATACATTCAAAAATATTGTACTAAAATAAATGCATAAATAAATAAATATATACAGATCAAATATGAATAAATAAATATATGTAAAAAAAAAAAAAAAATTGTCTTAAATTATTTTTAATATAAAAATAGATGTATAATTAGTTTTTTTAAATAAAAATCATTTTTCTGGTAAAATATATTCATTTTCGAAAAAAATTTTTACATAAGAAAAAAAAAATGAAGTTAAATTAAAAATTGTCATACACAATTAGTTATGTTTTTTATGTGGGGTTGTTGCATTGTCATTATTTTTCGGTATTTGAGAAAATTTTTTTTTTTATAAAATATGGTTTTTGGCTAGTTAATCAGAAAAAAAATGTTAAAAATGTTAGTTAATAGGAATATCTATTTTATATTAGGAGTCTCGCGATTTTTTTTAAAGAGTTTTCTCTATATAATTTTTAATTTGGTAATATGGGGTTTTCCAAAAATTTTATATGTTTAATGTACCTTTCATTTTTTTATAAAAAATGTCTTTTAGCGACGGAATGCTGTCCGTCACTGAGACATTTGAAACTTTTTTAGTACATGTACCAGTATTTTCAGGGTCAGGGGAGAACCCGACTCTGGATTTACAAAATTTTCTATATCTGGCTGAAGAAGCTTATTATGTAACTGAATTTAGGGGAAGAAGTTTTTTTCTAAACAATCTTATAAGAAGTAAATTAAAAGGAAAAGCGAATGCTCTTTTCCAACATAGAAATATTATAGATTTTGAGGAATTTAAAAATGTTTTGTGTGATTACTTTGTACCTTATAAGGACCTTCCTCAATTAGCCAGGGAATTGGAGGAATGTTATCAGGGACAGGATGAAACAGTAGAAATTTGGAAGTAGACTCTTGCAAAAGCTGGAGGCCTACACAATTATGATAGAAAACACTTACCCAGGTGAGGGTAGGGTTCTAAAAGAGGAAATGATGAAAGTAGTGAAAATAACTTTTATAAGAGGATTACTTTCAGAACCATTAAAACTTTATGTGAGATCACAAAATTGCTCAAATTTAAATATAGCAATAAAAAAGGCGATCGAATACGCCAGGTAAAACTATACAAGGAGCAATTTAAAAGAAAATCTGCCTAATGATAATGATATTTCCACATTATTAAGGAAATTATTAATGAAAATGGATGATCAAAAGACAGGTTATCATAAAAATAAAAATAATTACTCGGTACCAAATAACAAAATAAATTACAGGAAAAATATAAATAGCTACAATAGCTATAATAGCAATCTTGGGACAAATAATAAAAATAATTATAGAACAAATAATTTAAAATGTTATAGTTGTGGAGAACTAGGTCATACTAGCCGTTTTTGTATAATGTATCGAGAAAATTTAGTGGCACAAAATTGTGACTGGTGTGACAGCCCAGGACACAGTATATTTCACTGCCTTGCTAAGCAAAAATATGAATCGCGTGCTTTAATAAGTGATGAATCAAAACGCCCTGATTCATCCCAAACCATTATGTTATTAAAAAGACAAAATTTACAGGAAAATACTGAATTACCACTGAATACATCAAACATAGAAAAAGCAAAGTTCCCAAATGACAATGGAGCTCAGGTTATCATAATGAATAGAAATTCATTTAAAATTGAGGAAAACAGTAGTCAAAATATTGCATATAATACGCCACAAGGGCATAGTAAAACATTGAGAAATAGTAATGAAGATTTTTGTAATAATAATGAAGTAGAGAATGAAAATGAAGTAATTAATATGGAGAAAAGAATACCCAGAGATGGTAGTTCTAATTATAATAATATATATAAAAAATGCAATATTCAGGGTAGGTTGAAATTACAGGAAATTTCGAGTACCACAAATGAACAAAAGGCGATAGAAGTTCCTTTTGTTAAACGCCCAATTAGAAAACTTGAAGTAAGATGTGAGAAAAGAAATGAATATATTCAACTTCAAACGGCACTTCGTGTACGCTGTACGCAACTCACAATTTAGAAACAATCGTTCAAATAACCATTCTTTTCAACTAAATGCGAATAATTTCCCGAATCTACCAAAACATATTGTACATGGTCCAGCAGTTAATAATCCGAATAATTTTCAATCAGTTAACTATGCACACCCAAATATTAACAATAATTTTTTTACAGCAAACGAAATTATTACCATTACGAAAGAATTACTACAACCACTTAAAACTTTGTAGAAATAAAGCAGAAAAAATATCTGTTATTGCAGAAGTGTGTGTTAAATACGTTTATAATAATGTATAACAACAATAAATTAAAAATAATGAATTGGAATGCTCAAAGCATTCAACCAAAATCTATAGAATTTTTTGACGTATTAAAAACTGAAAATATTGATAGCAGCTGTATCCGAAACATGCTAAAACCTGAAAAATCTGTCAATGACAATGATTACATTTCATATAGAAACGATCGCAGGAACAGCTCACATGGGGGTGTTGCTATCTTTATTAAAAAAAACATCAAACACACTTTGTTTCTACACCTACACAGCAGAATTATAGAAACTGTAGCTGTTAAAGTTATATAGAAACTGTAGCTGTTAAATTATATTTTAAAGGAGGCAACTCTAATTCGGGTCTAACTCCAAAAAAAAATGTAAAGATGACCTTAAAATAATTAATAGACTCCCCTTCAAATATCTAGTGATCGGTGATTTAAATTGTAGGCACCAATATTGGAACTGTACACAGAAAAAATTGGTCATATAAAAATTATATAAATCATTGATATTTGTATATAAAAGTTGGTCTAATAAAATATGTTACTGGTTTATCTAAAATTTTATTGATTTAATTATTTGTTGTTTACGTTTCAATGACAATTTAAATAAATCATAGAAAAAAGTAGTAAAATCATAAAAAGTTT
Source organism: Empis stercorea (assembly GCA_949752835.1). NCBI lineage: Eukaryota > Metazoa > Arthropoda > Insecta > Diptera > Empididae > Empis > Empis stercorea. The sequence continues at coordinate 21,712,321 of OX457086.1, forward strand.
TTCAAACACTAAAAGAGTGTTTGAAAAATCCACTTTATTTTTTTCTGTGTATAAATAATAACCATTGGGGTAAGCAATGTTCGACGAATTGTCCATTTCGAACTTTACATATCTTTTCCTCCAATTCCCACACATATTCCTAGAACAGCCAGAGGTAAGCCATCTACAATAGATTTAATTATTAGTAACTGCACCAACCACATTTCAGATCATGCCACTATAAACAAATTGAATTCAGACCATATGCCAGTGATTAGTTATCTAAAAGGCCAACCTAGTCCAAAAGAATATATTACCACGTATAATTTTAAGCGTGCAAACTGGAAAAAGTTTAATCAAGTAATAAGATCCAACTTACAAACTTCATCTTTAAATTTCACAACTAAAAGTCATATCGATGAAAACATTTCAACTTTTGTTACTTTAATAATTAACTATGCATTAAGTCAAGCCCAAAAATACGTTAACAAAATCATTAACTTTCTACTTCCAAATATTAAAATATTAATCAGGTCTCGTAACGCTTTAAGTAGGAAGTGGCAAAGATCAAGGAATATGAACACAAAACGTGCTTACAACAAATTAAACAAAATAATACAGAAAAGAATCTTTGAACATAAAAACGAAAGATGGTCTGATATGTTAAAGCAATTAGAATATAATGGCAAACCCTTTTGAAACTTATCTAAATTATTACATAACATCAACAATCCACACATAAAAACAATAAAATGTTATGCACAAATGATGAAAAAACTAACGCATTTGCAGATTTCTTCACAAACCAAAATCTGCTAACATCATATCGCAGCGACCAGTTCACCGAAGACATAGTGGAACAAAGTATGAATACCATTAGCAACTTAAATATCATACATGGAAATGTTGAAAAATTTTCTGTAAAAATCGCTATATCCATTAATCAATTCTAAATTTTAAATCTATATTTCAGCCACATATGTTGTATGGTTCACCTATATGGTACAGTTCAGCATCTTGTCATAAATTCATAAAAAAATGCAGATTTGTCAAAATAAAATCCTTAAGATGATTTTAAATCTGCCATAGTGGTTCTCAAAATATCTACTCCATAAAAAAACCAAAGCAAAAACCATCCCACACAAAATAGACCGTTCCTATATCGCTTCTTATGCAGCTGCAATCTAGTAGATAATCCACTTATCAGTAGTATACCTAATCTAATTAGCTAAATATAGCTGGCTCGCTCAATTCTTGTAAATTTAGTTTTTAGTTCTTAGTTTTAAGGCTCGAGGAGCGCAATTTAGTGTTTTATAGAGGAATTGTTTTGCCCATTTTATACAAAACCAGTGAACATTTTCTTCTACGAAATTTTTATAACATATCAAGAATATATTAATTTCACGGATAGGTGTTTTACTTTTTTAATTCCCCCCCCCCCCATATACCTGTCCCCGCACCTGAAAGTGGACCATTTTATTGCCCATTTTATGAGTAAACCCTTACATATTTTGATTTTTTTTTTTCTACAAAATAAAGATTAAAGATATTTTTCACGAATGTATGTTTTACATTTTTGATATTTGTTATCATTTTTCTAATAATTAAATTTTTATATAAAAACCTCTTTTTTTCAAAAAATTTTTGGAAGAAAATGTGTGAATTTTAGTGTAGCTAGTCTCTGATAGGGAACTTTGAGCGCTGAAATCAATTTTAAAAAGTTTTATTGTAAAAGAAAGCTCTTTATTTGTTTGTGTGTGTTTCAAATTATTTTTTATTTGCAATTCATATTTTTTTTATGAATAATAGCTTCATATGAACATTTAGTTTACATTTTTTCTTTATATTTTTTGTTTTTCAGATAAATTGTATGAGAAAAGGTGGATTTTTAGATTCAGGTGTAGTTTTTTTTATTTGTTTCAATAATTGGATCAGACTTATAAAATTGAAAAAATAATTACAAATATATATACTCAATTTTTATAGGTAAATGAAATTAAAAAAAAGAAGGTAAAACCTAAAAAAAAATTCAGGAAGGATATTATTTGATTTTTTTTAATGAAATATCAATATATGTATGTACACATATTATCCTGGATGAAATTATGAATGGCCATATTTTCATCTGGGATTTTCTCTGGTACCTCTGGATAGATTGTGCTGATATTTGGTAAACACACTCATTATAATGGTCTGGATGAAATGATGAGTAGCCATATTTTCATCTGGGATTTTCTCTGGTACCTCTGGATAGATTGGGCTGATATTTGGTAAACACAATCATTATAGTGTCCTATAGTTAACTATGCCAGTGCTCCTCCATTATTTCCCACAAAATATCAGAAATAACGTTTTCATCATATAATCATCTTCCAAGTAGAGCTAATGGAGGAGCACTAGCGTAATTACATATAGAACACTATAATGAATGTGTTTACCAAATATGAGCGTAATCCATCCAAGGGTGCCAGAGAAAATCCGAGATGAAAATATGGCCATTCAGCATTTCATCCGGACCACTAATTTGAATGTGTTTACCAAATATGAGCGTAATCTATCCAAGGGTACCAGAGAAAATCCAAGATGAAAATATGGCCATTCATAATTTCATCCAGGATAATATACATACATATATTGATATTTCATTAAAAAAAATGAAATACGACCGTTTCATTCAAATACGCCCTTTTGTAGAATAACCTCCAATACAATATATCTGATCCCGCAATACAATATATCTGATCAGATATTGATGGGTAACGTAATTCATTTTACTTTCCCTTTATAGAATCTACAATTATTTTATATAATATATATGTATATATATATATATATATATATATATATATATATATATATATATATATAATTGAATGATATCTATATTTCTATATATATGTATATATATTATATTTCAATTTTATATTATATAAATATATATATAGATATAAGTATATAACTATTTAGTATATAATATTACAATATCTGATCAGATAATATTATATACTATTTATACATATGATAATTATATAAAATAATTGTAAATTCAATAAAGGGAAAGTAAAATGAATTCGTTACCCATAAATACTGGTCAAGCAATAATAGATATATTACATATATTATATTATCAACTCGTGTCCAAAAAGCAAAATTTGTTGGATAATTTTATCATCACACGTCAGGGTTACCATATTTTGAAACGGCCAGCTCGGGACAAGTAATGAAAAAAACACAAAAACAATAACCAAGCCAATATAAACAAAAATTTTTTTTTATTAAAATGTAATGTAGTTCAACAAACTTAATACAATACTTTCTAAAATTCAACGCAAAAAAACAAAATAATTATTAGGTATACTGTACTTTGTAATACTTGTATCATGATACAATTATACAAAATAATTAAATTATTGTATCATGATACTTTATAATAAAAATTTTAATCACATATTTATGCACGTAGAGGGTCTCTAATCTAACGCGCGACGTTTTTTTTAGTCTTTTTTATTTGACGTTTATTAATTTGAAAAATTTATAAAATATTTTTCTGAAGATTTAACTTTTTTTAAAATTTCCTGACCAGAGGAATCTTTTAAAAATTGCATAAATTCACGGCAAGTAAGTTTAAAATTTTCTTTCACCATAAGCTCAGCCTCTAAATTCTCCAGGAGAAGTTTATTTCTTTCTTTGCGCCATGCAGTTGTCATCAAACTAAAAATTCGCTCTGAAGGAGCATTGGAATGTGGAATGGAGAAAATAAAAGATACTATTTTAAAAATGTTTCTGGATTGTGAATATTTTAAGAAAAATTCTACCCATTTTTTGTCGTAAGTCATGGCTTTTTGTTTCTCATTCATATTGGAAATAAAAGTTTTTAGTATTATAATTTCTTCATAAAGAACGTCCAAATCAATGCCAGAAATTTTAAATTTATCAACGATATCAGAAAAACTTTTAAAATTATTAATTTCTGTTAATTTTAAAGGATTCAAAATATTGAATATATTATTATTATTAAAGTCAAACCATTTTTCCAGGTAAGATATAGCTGTTTGAAAGAAGTTTTCAGCATCGAACCAGTAAAATCATAAAATCAGACATGTTCCTACCCGTTGGTTAACACTTTTTTGCCAGCAATAATTTGTTTGCTGTCCACTTTTGAACCAGTAAAATCATACAAGTATGCGTTTTCGTATTCCAACCTAAATGCGAATTAACAGTTGAGTCGTACCAGTGATGTACATGTCAACTCAATTAAAAACTCATTAGTGAGCTTTACGATCATTTCCCTACAAGCATTTCTAATGAATATTTGCAGCAAAAGTTTATACTGCATATTATTGCATTAACACATAGTTTTTTTGTTTTTGCGATGTTGCGGGATTTGGAAAGACATATCGGGACGCGTGACTGTGACATTAAAATCGGGACAGTCACGAGCAAATCGGGACGGATGGTAACCCTGTCACACGTATCTAATAACAAAAACATATACATTATATGGCAACGCCGCATTCCTATAAAAACATCAAATAATGTATTACAAACGCATACACTCAAAAAATATAAAAGCTTATCATTAAGGGTCGAGGAGCGCCAGAAAAAAGCCCGAATCGTGACGTCACGTCATACCAATGTTTTTTTCTGAAAAAGAGCTTTTATATTCTTTGTGTGTATGCGTTTGTAATACATTATTTGATGTTTTTATAGGAATGCGGCGTTGCCATATAATGTATAATTATATGTGATGATAAAATTATCACACAAATTTTGATTTTTGGAAACGAGTTCATATTTCATAATATAATATATCAATACCGTATATGTAATATATCTATTATTGCTTGACAAGATATTTATGGGTAACGAAATTAATTTTACTTTCCCTCTATTGAATTTACAATTATTTTATATAATATAATATGTAAATAGTATATGTATAATATTATCTGATCAGATATTATAATATTATATATGTACTAAATATAGTTATTCTTATATCCATATATTTATATAATATAAAATATTATATATATTATATAAAATAATTGTAAATTCTATAAAGGGAAAGTAAAATTAATTTCGTTACCCATAAATATCTGATCAGATATATTGTATTGGGGGTTATTCTACAAAAGGGCGTATTTGAATGAAAACGGTCGTATTTAATTTTTTTTAATGAAATATCAATATATGTATGTATATTATCCCGGATGAAATTATGTATGCCCATATTTTCATCTGGGATTTTCTCTAGCACGCCTGGATGGATTGGGCTGATATTTGGTAAACACATTTAAATTAGTGGTCTGGATGAAATGATGAGTGGCCATATTTTCATCTGGGATTTTCTCTGGTACCTCTGGATGGATTGGGCTGATATTTGGTAAACACATTCATTATATTGTTCTATAATTAAATATGCCAGTACTCCTCCAGTGTTATGCCAGTGTTAAAAATTAACATTTTATATATTTTAGTTTTCAGCGCCTCTAGCGGTAGAAATTTGAAATACGGTTACTGGCATAATATTCTACTCTTAAATACCTTTCCAACGAGTGGTCAAACTTCATTTTTGGTGCACATTTACTATATAAAATTGTAATTTTTATTCGGAAAAAGAATTGCGCCACCTACCGGCCGAATTTTGAAATTATATCAGTTGCATCTGGTTCTCAATAAATCAAGCTTTCCATAGGTTTGTCTATCATATACCTGAGTGTACATTAACCATGTGAAATAACTGGTTTTTACTGTTTACACCGGACGGACAGACGGGCAGACAGACGGACAGACAGCCGGACAGACGGACAGACGGACAGACAGACGGACAAAAGCGTTAGCATAAGGTATTTTTTTTTTTTTAAAGCCCTAAAAAGAGCTTTCATTGACAATAAAACTGTTTAAAATTGACTTCAGCGCTCAAAGTTCCCTATCAGAGACTAGCTGCACTAAAATTCACACATTTTCTTCCAAAAAATTTTTGAAAAAAAGAGGTTTTTATATAAAAATTTAATTATTAGAAAAATGATAACAAATATCAAAAATGTAAAATATACATCCGTGAAAAATATATTCAATCTTTATTCTGTAGAAAAAAAATTATCAAAATATGTAAGGGTTTGCTCATAAAATAAAAGTAAAACACCTATCCGTGAAATTAATATATTCTTGATATGTTATAAAAATTTCGTGGAAGAAAATGTTCACTGGTTTTGTATAAAATGGGCAAAACAATTCCTCTATAAAACACTAAATTGCGCTCCGCGAGCCTTAAGAGGCCTTTGCCCAAAAAGTAGGATAAGGTTTTGCGCTGGAGCAGATAACTTGAGCTATAATTATCGGATTTTGATCTGGTTTTTTGCAAATGGTTGGTAATAGACCGACCTTTTACACTATGTAGATTTTTTTTAACTTTTTGACCTAGGGCTAGGTTGTCTGGAAATTTAAAAAAAAATTTCATTTCCATACAAAAAAAAACGTTGCGACCTAGATTTTTTCCACAGTTTTCATCCAACTTGGGTGAAATTTTGAAGACAAGTAGTCTTTATAAAATTAATCTACACTAGGCAGCCCTTTTTTTCATTTTCGACCTAGGTTGTCTGGAAATTTAAAATGATTTGTCATTTCCATACAAAAAAAACGTTGCGACCTAGATTTTTTCCACAATTTGCATCCAATTTGGGTGAAATTTTGAAGACAAGTAGTCTTTATAAAATTAATCTACACTAGGCAGCCGGAATTTTGATTTTTGACTCTAATTTTGATTTAACAGCAATTATATTTTCAAACTTTGATATGGAATAAAAACTAAACTAAAGAAAATAAATTCATAAAATGAAGTTAAATTTACTCTTTTCCCAACATTTTCTTAATTAAAATTTTCAAAAATAATAGAAAATAAGTTTGTAGGAGCCAAATTAAGAAAGTAACTTTTTCCAAAATTTTCTAAAAAAATACTAATTTGAAATTGTTATACAGAAAATAGTTCCACTAATTCCTAATAGGATCGTCGGTTGTAAATTGTTATATTCGCTATTATTTTTTGTAACTATATCTCTCTCGTTGTTCTCTGTATCCTTTCTTATTTTGGGTATACATACATTTTTTTTGCATTTTCTTAAACAGGTTTTAGTTATATGCAAATATTTTCATTTAAATTTTAAATTTCAATATTTTAGAATTTTTTCGTTTTCTATATTCAGAATATTTATAATTTTTTAGGGGTTTAATAGTTTTTTTGTTGAATGTGCTAAAAGTCTGTCGAGTAAGTTTAAAAAAAAGGATAAATAAGAACACTCAATAGCATATTTAAACGGGAATGTTATTTAAATTATAATAAATAACAATTTTTAATAAATAATAATATTTATTATAATAATCAAATGCATCAGTTCAGTATAAATTGAACTATGACTTTTTTTTCCTAAAAATAAGAAAAATATAAAAAGTATACTTTTTGGTATTTTCTTATAGATAAAATAAATTTCATGCATATTTTTATTTCAATTTGAAAATTTAAGAATTATTTATCTTTCCCTATTTTTGGGAAAAAAAGATAATCAAATTATGAATGATTTGTTTATTAAAATTATTATTAAAAGAGTATATAAATAAAATAAATTATTCATATGTATATATTATGTAGCAAACATAAAATTCATTCAAAAATCAAATCCATACATTTTGCTTATAATAAATAAAAATTCGCTAAAATTCAAACTTCACATTTTTTTACAAAAAAATACAAAATTTTCTAAAATTCAAAATTATTTTTTTATTGTACATAATTCTCATTCTCACAAAAAAGGCACACGCATATTTGAAAAAAAGTGAGAAATTTAAAATACACAATTTGAGAAAAGTGTTATACCAAATATTATATTTTATATGCAATAACTAAAATTGTGTGTGTGCGCTTTGTAAATTGTTATACACACCATGTATAGTATAACAAAACGAAGTATACCAGATATAATATTACTTTTTGGGCAAAGGCCTCTTAAGTCAAGGGTTTTTAAAATTTTTTCCTCAAGTATACCACTATACATTATAGATATAGACTACTGTACATACAATTTTCATACTATGCTAAAATTAACAAATAATAGAAAGTTAATTAAACTGATATCTAAAATTAAAAAATTACTTATATATGTATATACAATTGTAAACAATTTTTTTTTGAAAATATATATAATAATAATAATATAATAATACCCGGGACACCGGACCGAAAACTCAGTTTTCGTGTTTTGAAACTTCAAAAATAGAAATTCATAATGTTTAATACCCGGGACACACCGGACCGAAAACTCAGTTTTCGTGTTTTCAAAGTTCAAAAATGGAAATTCATAAGGTTTTAGTACAGTTTTCAGTAATAATTTGAAAACACGAAACCTACAAATTTGTAAGGTTTTCACGAAAATATATTTTAGCGCCGTCTGTGACAAAATAGAAGATACGTATTTTTTAAGTAGGCATAGCTAAGGTTCCATACAAAAGTAGCCATTTTTGTGAAAAATCAAAAAAAATCGAAATTTTTTTTAAAAAAAGAAGAAAAATTAAATTTTATTAAATAATTTTTAATATAATTAAATCAAAATTTGACATTAAAAACAAATAATTACTATTTTTATTTTGTTTTGGTTTTTACGTAGAGTTGTTTTAATAAATAATTTTCATAATTTGACAACCGAAAACGAAATCTCGCTCCATTTTTGGTGTGTCACTATAAAAGTTTTCAGCTCCAGTTTTTGCGAAAACTTTGGTTTTAAATTTTGGTGTGTCTAGGCTCAAGGCTAGAGTATAATATTTATTTATTTATTTATTTTGCCAAAAATAGACAACAATTTATATAATTTTTAGAGTATTTTTTTTTAAATAGAGACACTAACAGATTACACCGCCATCTGTTCGTAAATTGTCATACTAAATCTAAGACAGATCATAGATCCTGACCCAGATAAATATGTGGGTTATGTTGTTGTTTTTACGTGTTATCTATCATTGTTTATATATCTTATAGTTGTCCCATCAAGGCATTTTTGAGTTGTTGCGCCGAGATTAGAAAATTATCGGGTTGAAAACTCTGATATCTATATCACACATGTCCTTTCAAAAGAGCTTTAGAACATTTACTCTGTAAATCAAAATAAAAAAAAATTTCCAATTTAAAATTTGTTTTTTCTTTTATCATCACTTAAATTAAATAATATATTATTTTTACATATTTGGAAAGGGTATTAATTTATCTATACAAAAGTTAAAGTAGAAGGTAGTATATTGTTTAATGTCATATTTTATTAGTTATTAACGATAAATTAAACACACCTTTCCAAATATCCATATAACATTTTATATTTATGAAAGCTTTTCTTTTTTTTCGCATTAAAAAAATACGCGTAATATTTTTTGCTTTGTTTTCGCAATAGTTTGTTTGTATTGTATAATCTTCTGAATTTTTTTATAATTATATAGTTAGTTTGTTTGTATTGCATATAGTTTTTGTGGTATTCGTACATTTGAAAATATTCTAATTCATAAATAAATTCTAATTTTAAATTTTTAGCAAAAAGAAATATAAGTGGTCTTCACGACCTAAATATTTTTTCTGGATATTTTGATATTTTTTTGTAAAATTACGTGAACACCTGCTTTTGGTGCCTCAGATATTTTTATATTTTTTTACATTTTATGTCTGGCAGCACTGAATATTTCATGTTTTTATGTTTATTTTACATATTTATATAATCTGGTAGCACTGAAATAATTTAAGGAAAAATAAGTAAATATGTAATAATACTAATTTTAAACTGCAATACTAATTTTAATAAACAATAATCCGCGTCAATATAAAAAAAATAATGTCAAAACAGAAAATTTGTGACAGTAGTATTTTGGCATATATATCAAAATATACACGACATAATTTTATAGTTGACAGCTATAAAACTATGACATACTTTTTATTCTACTTTTTTTTTGTAGGTACTTTTTTTCTTGAAAAAAAATTTTTTATATATTCATATATTACAATATATCATATAATATATTATATATCATTTATACATATCGTCAACTCAGTTCTTAAGTGTTCACTGTCCAAAAATAAAAAAGTTGAGAAATGGAAATTTATGATTTAGCATAAAAGTTTTTATACTTTTTGCAACATTTCAACAATTGTAAATATATTTTATGAATATTTCATTTGTTTTTTATATAGAAGTGATAACAAAAATATTTATAAGTTGTAATTTATTTTATTTTTTTAAAAAACCACTGATCGATGTCGAATTGGATTTTAAATAGTACTATATGTAGACCGGTAAATTGTTCCCATTTAGTGGATATTGATATATATCGTGATATTTTAAAATTTTTTTCAACCAATCAAAACTCGTTATTTCGTAAAATATCAAAATATCAAAATATATATTGTTATATATTGAGAAACAGTACAGTCGTTTGGGTTATCTGGTAATATCGATTAAAAAATGTATGGATTATTTTTTTTTCAGACTAAATTAGAAGGGGTTAGATTGGCCTTTTCAGGGTGACTTTGGCCGAATAAAACAAAAAATTTTGGCCGAATAAAACAAAAAAGTCTCGACTTGTGTATTGCCAAAAAAGAGTCATTTGTACAGTGTTTAATGTGACTAGTTCAAAGTAACACGTACTGTGTTAGTGAAAAAATATCAGAAAAATCGTCTCTAAAATATCTGTAATCCAATCAAGTGGCGACTATATCCACTTGAAATTTTTGCTAAGAAATATAAGGAAATATACACCACTGTACAAAGTCACCCCAACCCCTGGCTGACTTTGGCCCAGGCTCAAAAAGCTCTCTACAACTAAGAATACAACAAATTCATAGTATATTTTTAGTTTATTATGTTAAGAAAGACATAACCGAACACGAACATAGACATAACCGTATTCACACAATACTAACATGTTGCCTGAAAAATAAAAAAATAAAATAAAAAATACTGTTCAAACAATTTTTTTTGACCAAAGACACCCCGTTTTACGGAAGTCAAAAAGAACATTTTTAAAAATATTTTATTCATCTATTAGTTATAATCAACATTTAATATTCTATAATTATAGAAAAAAAAACTCCAAAATCAATTGAATTTAGTTTGAAAATTTATTAATTTAATTTAGAAAAGATTAAAATATTTAATGTGTTTGTTTTGAAAAATTTCTAATTTATTCCAGAAAAAAAAATACATGAATTTTTTAATCGATATTACCAAAATCCCCAAACGCCTGTACTATTCTTATAATATAGAGAAGAAACTATATTTCTTTTTGCTAAAAAAAATATAAATGAATTAAGCGCAGAATGTGAGCGTTAACTTACGATTGTACCTTTAAAAATGATATTGTTAAATATATATCAATTATATTACAAAAAATTTTGCGCATAAAATTATTTTGATATATATTAATAAATTTTTGTGTTTGGCATTCTATTTTGTTTGGCTTTAACTTTTATGCTAGATAAAAAAAACAGTTACATAAAGTTAGCGCTCACATTCTTTGCCGTGCTTTATTCATAAATAATTCTAATTTTCAATTTTTTCCAAAAGAAATAGTTTTTCAAATGAACGAATACCACCAAAACTATTTATTACACAATACAAACAAAATCTTGCGAAAAAAAAAACAAAAAATATTACGCGTCTTTTTTTAATGCGAAAAAAAAAGAAAAGCTTTCATAAATATAAAATTTTATATGGATATTTGAAAAGGTGTGTTTAATTTATCGTTAATAACTAATAAAATATGACATTAAATAATATACTACCTTCTGGTTTTGTATAGATAAATTAATACCCTTTCCAAATATGTAAAAATAATATATTATTTAAGTGATGATAAAAGAAAAAACAAATTTTAAATTCGGAATTTTTTATATTGATTTACAGAGTAAATGTTCTAAAGCTCTTTTGAAAGGACATGTGTGATATCGATAGCTGAGTTTTCAACCCAATACTAATCGATGGTACTGCTCTATAATTTTCTAATCTAGGCGCAACAGCTCAAAAAATGCCTTGATTGGACAACTATAAGATATAACCCTTTAAGAAAAGCGAACCGTAAACGAACCGCCGGCGAAGTCTTTTATTCATATATGAGTTCGTTTACGAACCGCCTTGGCAGTTCGTAAGCGAACCGGAAACGTAAATGTTAGAATAAGAACAGTAGAAAAAAAAACGTAACGCCAAGAGTTCGCCAAAATCGGTTCGTTTACGAAACGCCGCAACGATTCGTTTTGGAACCGCCAAATTCGGTTCGTTTACGAACTGATTTTATTTCTAGAAATAAAAATACGGAAAAGTTATTTTTTTACCATTTATTTCATATAAAAAATATAATTTTTAACAATAAATAATTATTTCACCACTGATTTAATTTTTTTAAATTTTATTACTTAATTTATTATATAAAACACAAAATTACTTATTAATATTTATTTTATTATATTTAACAAAATGCGATTATAAGACACAACCTTCGTCACTACTGTTTATTTTTGTTATGAAATTATAAAGTTTATTTTAAAAAGGCGTTACTTATCTAGTTCGTATACGGTTCGCCAAAAGCGAATTCGTTTTTTTTTTCTTAAAGGGAACCCTTTAAGAAAAGAAACGAATTCGCTTTTGGCGAACCCAAAACGTACCGCTTCTGAACCGCCTTTTCACCAATACATTCACAAAAAACCAGTTTATGTAGAAGAGTAATAAAATATTTTTTTTTGTAAGTAGTTATTTATATAGGAACAATTTTAATTTTATTCTAACAAGTAGACGTGATTTTATTAATATACGATAAGTAAAATTAAAAATATTTAATACGCCAAAAATTAATTTAATGTGAAAGTGAAAAAAATATATATTATACGAAGTAGTCCGTAAAATTAGGAATATTAGTGTTATTCATAAAAATAAAGTCCTAGAAAAAAGTAAAATTTAAATCCTGATTTTTTGTATTAATTATTTTTATAATATACATTTTCAACCAAAAAATTAAAAATATTTGTTTTTTTTTTATTTTTAATTAAAAAAAATTCCAGATTTTTTATTTATATGTATAAAATCAGTACATAAACGAACCGTATTAGTGATTCGCTAGAGAACCGCCTTGGCGATTCGCCAGCGAACCGCTTAAATGTAGTCTAGGCGGTGTACTAATACATACACAACACTTCGTTTTTTTTTCTAATTTTCTTATTCCAACATTTACGTTTACGGTCCGCTGACGAATCGCCAAAGCGGTTCGCCGGCGAAGTCTTGTATGAAGAATTGACTTCGCCAGCGGTTCGTTTACGGTTCGTTTTTCTTAAAGGGAAGTAGTATAAAGCCCCCCTTAGATCGAATTATATACTACGTAGAATAGTGACGACATGCTTAACAGAAGCCAAAATCACTCAACCGTACTAGAAATAATACTTGCTGTGTATAATAAAGAGACAGGTGATGAGAGACGGCTAGTCTTTTTGTGTTTTTGGTTGGTACCGCTGGAGTAAAAATGCTCTGGATGTACCGCTAGTGTAAAAATGATTTTAGTATAAATTTGTATGGTGACTAACCAAAAACTGTAAACAAGTCTGTTAAAGTGGGCGTCGTGGTTGATGATCTTTTTGATGATATTTCCCGAATATTTGTGTATTTGTGATTTTTTCTGATAGTATTGCGCCCGCGCATATAAATAATTTTTGTTTTGTTATTCGCAATCGCAATAACTATAGTCCCGCCTTTGCAAACAAAAAAAAGGGTAACAGGCGCTAGAATGGTTCAGAAGTTATTTGTAATATTCATACACAATCACAAAAAAAACAAGAAAAAAAAACGTCATAATATTGAAAACATGTATTGCAAATGTAAAATATATTATTCAGTTGAATAACCTATTGTTTGTCAACAGAAAAATTGAAAATTTCTATATTCAGATTATTTAATGTATGAACTTGATATTATATTTTTTTTCAGATTGATACTAATATTTAAATACAAGGTCAAGTGAAAGCTTAAGCTTTATTTTGATTATAAAATATTAATGAAAATAACAGAAAAAAATACACTAATATTCATACACAATAACAAAAAAAACAAGAAAAAAAAACGTCATAATATTGAAAACCTGTATTGCAAATGTAAACAAGCCATATATATTATTCAGTTTTCAACAAGAAATAATATATATATGGTTAATAATATGCAAATAGTGTATGCGCTAGTATTTGTAAACAGTATAATAAACAGTTGAAAAAAAAAACACAGTTATGTTGTTTATTATTTCATTTATTTAATAAATACAAAATTGATATGGAATTAAATATCAAACTTATAATAGATACATAATAATAAAAATATTTTAAATTTTTGGGGTTATTTAGACTTTGTTCTTGCTTGATCGGCCCTCTACCTGTTGTACCACAAACATCCATGCCTTCGTTGTCTTTCATTTTGTACTCATCGGAAAAAATATAGCAATTAGAAGAATATTTCTTATGTTCATCTGCAATAACATCGTCTCTATTCCAATGAGATATTTGAACATTACAGTAGTAACACTGTACAATGTCACCCATGTTTAAATAAAAAACCCATTTGATGCTAACTCTTTCTTGCCTACATGTTTTGTACCGTTATTCTACATGTTTTGTACCGTTATTCTGTAATAATGTTTTGTACCGTTATTCTACATCACTTAATAGTGTCATTTTAAGATATTTTTTATACAAAATACGGTTGGGTACCAATAAAAAATAAAACTGGAAAAGAAATAACAAAAAACTTTCATAAAATTCTTCAACAAAGTGGTAGAAAACCAAAAACAATTCAATCAGATAAAGGAAAAGAATTCAAAAATTTAAATTTTCAAAATTATCTAAAACAAAATAATATTCGACAACGTTTTCCAACTATTTTATCTACCCAAAAAGCTGCAGTTGTTGAGCGATTCAATCGTACAATAAAAGAAAAAATGTTTAAATATTTTACTGAAAGTTCAACGAAGAGATATATCGATATATTACCAAACCTTGTAAATTCTTACAACAAATCTTATCACAATACAATTAATATGAAACCATCAGACGTTAATCAGAGCCATGTGAAACAAATCTATGAAATATACAAAAATCTTCATAAGAGAGATCCACAAATTAATGTAAATATATTTCAAGACGATACTATGTACGAATTGTTAAAAAAAAGCAATTTTCGAGCATGGATATACACCAAAATGGACAAAAGAAATTTTTCAAGTACAAAAAATTATAAATAGAGAACCATATCCTTTATTTATATTGAAAGACTTGAAGGGACATGAGGTTGAAGGAAGATTTTATTATCAAGAACTTCAAAAAGTTTATGTAAAAAATGATAGTTTTTAATCATCCGTTTACAATGATGATAGCAGGCCCGTCGGGTTGTGGCAAAACTAGATTTATTTGTAAGTTGATTAGATATATACACAATTTTATTAAACCGGTGTCAACAAAAATATTATGGTGCAATCCTGAATTTAGCGCGGTTTCAAAAAATATAAGAAATTTAGAATATCATAATGAAGTTCCAGAAAATATCAAAAATGAAAATAATGAACCAATATTAAATGTTTTTGATGACTTAATGTTAAATGCCTATAATACAAAAGTATGTGAATTATTTACAAAAGGTTCACACCATAGAAATTTATCAGTTATTTTAATTACACAAAATGTGTTTCATCAGGGAAAACATTGTCGAGATATATCCCTTAATTGTAAATATTTGGTTCTTTTTATAAATCCTCGCGACAAATCACAAATAACTCCTTTAGCGAAACAAATTTATCCAGAAAACTCCAAAGAATTTCTGAGAGTATATAATGAGGTAACATCTATTCCTTATGGTTATATTACACTGGATTTAACTCAAGCCATTAACGATAAATTTCGTTTTAGATCAAATATACTTAATAATAATTATTTTGAATGTTATTGCACATTAAAACAATTAATCTATCTGAAAAACATGAAACGATTGAAAACAAATCGTCATATCTTACATGTATTAAAAAATTCTAAACCAAAATTTTGCTAAAAAATTGTGATCCGGAAGTTATTAAAACTATTTGTGAAATTGCTATAAATACGCTTAATGGAAATCACAAAGTGTCTAATCACACTTATAATAAATTAAATAAAAATAAAAAGGTATTGCGTTGTTTAGCTTGTCCTAAAAAATCATTGCAAGTAAAACGAAAAGTTATTATACAGAAAGGAGGTTTTTTACCTATGCTAATAGGTACAGTATTATCAGGTTTGATTGGTAGTTTACTTTCAAAATAAAAATTAAGATGAATAATTTACAACGAATGATTGTTATACCACCTGAACTTTATAATAAACTTAAGGAAAATTTTAATAATGATGTAGAACTTTCATACCTAGATAAAAGTATGAAAGAAATACTTATAAATAAAAAATTATCAGATAGTGAAAAATGGTATACATATCGTCAAAAGCTAATAAAATTTGCAAATAAAAGGCGACAACAATTAAAACAAAGCTCTAACAATACGCATTACATACAAACAGTACAACACATGCCTTCTAATAACACAATGGCTGTTAGAAACAAAGTATTGTCAAATATGAGTATGCAAACAGAACCAGAAATTACAGATACTAAAAATAAAAATTTATCACACATGCAAACCCAAACAGAACCCCATACAAAAAAAGGAAAAAGGATACAAACATATGCAATTACATCAGAAGATGTTGGTGTGCAATACCAAGAACCCCAAAACGATATGTATACATGTATACACCTGGTAAGATAATTCCAACATCTGATAAAGATTTTGATGAATTCGAAACGGATGACGAAGTTTTTGATAACGAGGATGAAATTCTAAATTTAGCACTCTCTCTCAGCAACACCAGCAGGAAAACGTATAAAAGAAAGGAAATCTATTGGTTCGTCAGATGTACGTATGTTTGCATCGGATGGAGGTGACATTATTTCAGTACCTATATTTGAAAGACCTAAAAAAGATACAAGTTTAAATCGTCAATTACGTTCTTCTACTAAGAAAGCATCCGCTCAAACTTTATTGAAATTCCCAGTTCGTAAAAAAATATTAAAATCAGAAAAGGATAATTTACAAGCCAAATCAGAAAAAGATAAGTTAAAACCTAAAACGACAACTTCATTAAATCTTTCACAGTGGACAACTTATAAATAAAAAAAATGAATCAAACAGATGATTTTTTCATTACTCTCTTGAGTGATGCTTCTAATAATTATTATAACAATAACTCGTTGACACGTTTTACAAATAAATTTCCAACTGAAATTAACTTAACATTAACTTAATTGGAAAGTAGGTCTTTCGGAAATATATATTAACGATTTTATACCGAATAGGTATAACGAAAATTATGAAGAAAGCGCATTTATAATAATTGGAAGTACGGACAAAAATAAATTAGGCATAGGGAAAACATACATTCCATATAACAAAGATGATGTAAAATGTGACTGTAAAGCCTCTATTTTACCAATACTTCTTGAAAATATATCTGGGGGACCAGGCTTAAACAAAAAAGAATGTGAACGATATTTGATTCCGGAGATTTACACTGTTGTGGAATAAAAACACCGCCTTTGTAATAAACGATAACTAATTGTTTGTACCATAAAATATTTGCTTTTCGCATTGCGTAACAAGAACAATATTTATTCAAATATAAAATATTGTTCTAGTTAAATTTGTATTATTAAATTGTGTCAATAATTTAATAATGCTTAGTGCGCAATTTTGTCGACTATGCAATTTTGGGTATGAAAACAAACAATTAATAATAATTAATATTGAGTGCAATTACTCAATCATAAATTAATTATGTTATTAGTAAATCAAGGTTGTTTACATTTTTAATGTAAACAAAGGCCGGCAAATTAATATTTGCCTATAAATACTTGGATTTTTTGGTAATTCAGAGAGTCGAAATTTATTCAGCTTTGTTTTAACAGCTTTCAGAATTAAAGGTTCTGTATGAAGCTAAAATATTAACCATAAGCTTGTAATAAATAAAGTTTACTTCAAACAAATAATAATAAAACTTTCAAGTGTTTCATTACATAGGCTACTCGCTAAAAAAGAAATCCTTGAAGAGATCCACTGAGCAATCTCGGCTGTTTAGCTAAGTTGTTATAGTATTCGGCCTGACGGCTATTACTCTCAGTGAACTCCGTATAGTCTGACAGATATATAGTCAAACGAAATATTCGAGTTAATTATATTTGGACTCTATTGAAGATTACGCTCCCATGATATTTTAATATATATAATAATATATTATAAATTGGCACAAGTTAAAGGAACTGGCCAAACAATAAATATTATATAGAAATATCACACAACATTGGCGCAGCCGGTTAACCAAGTACTACGTTTCTTGGTAGAACCACAAAAATTTCGTATTTCGATTCTTGGAATAGCATTGGAATTTTGTTGGAAGATCAGGTTTTTTTTTTACGGACAAAGGATAACCAGAAGAAGAAAATAAAAAACCAGGAAACAACAGCAAGCAGGGACGCAAGACTTTACATGGCGATCCTGCCAGGAGAAAGTTTAAAATAATTATTAAAGGATCCAAAGGCTGGCCCAAGGCCAATAAGCATTGAGGAATATCGAAAAAGACAATCTGCATCAAAACCAGCTTCAGCGTCATCACCATCAAATAACGATCCACCAGCAATAAAAATAAAGAAACGAGGAGGTAAGGCTGCCAAGGCAAGACAACAAATAGGAGAATTGAAACGTTTAAAGAAGATAGCTGTTACAAAAGAAGAGAAGCAGTATTTTGAAAACCAGAAAAAGAAGATCCAGGAAGAAGAAAAGTTACGAAAACGAAATCAGGTAAAGAACTTCGACTACCTGTTTAACAAATGTTTCGATACCGGCGCAAGGTGTACCAGCGAAAATTGAAACAGAAGCAATTAATACATTCATTGTCACCGCTACTAATGGTGATTATCGCGAACAACGACTTTGTATTGATTATTGAAGGATGGAGAATTATTGTATTTCGTAAATACGAAAATTAAATAAATTAAAAAAAAAATGTGTAAAAATATATTGAACTAAAAACTATAAAATATCTATCAATTATATCAATTATGTGTATCAATTATTAAATTAATGTATCAGTTATTAAATTAAACATAAATAAATATATATGACAATTTTTTTTAAATACATTCAAAAATATTGTACTAAAATAAATGCATAAATAAATAAATATATACAGATCAAATATGAATAAATAAATATATGTAAAAAAAAAAAAATTGTCTTAAATTATTTTTAATATAAAAATAGATGTATAATTAGTTTTTTTAAATAAAAATCATTTTTCTGGTAAAATATATTCATTTTCGAAAAAAATTTTTACATAAGAAAAAAAAAATGAAGTTAAATTAAAAATTGTCATACACAATTAGTTATGTTTTTTATGTGGGGTTGTTGCATTGTCATTATTTTTCGGTATTTGAGAAAAATTTTTTTTTTATAAAATATGGTTTTTGGCTCAGAAAAAAAATTTTTTCAGAAAAAAAATGTTAAAAATGTTAGTTGATAGGAATATTTATTTTATATTAGGAGTCTCGCGATTTTTTTTAAAGAGTTTTCTCTATATAATTTTTATTAGGAGTCTCGCGATTTTTTTTAAAGAGTTTTCTCTATATAATTTTTAATTTGGTAATATGGGGTTTTCCAAAAATTTTATATGTTTAATGTACCTTTCATTTTTTTATAAAAAATGTCTTTTAGCGACGGAATGCTGTCCGTCACTGAGACATTTGAAACTTTTTTAGTACATGTACCAGTATTTTCAGGGTCAGGGGAGAACCCGACTCTGGATTTACGAAATTTTCTATATCTGGCTGAAGAAGCTTATTATGTAACTGAATTTAGGGGAAGAAGTTTTGTTCTAAACAATCTTATAAGAAGTAAATTAAAAGGAAAAGCGAATGCTCTTTTCCAACATAGAAATATTATAGATTTTGAGGAATTTAAAAATGTTTTGTGTGATTACTTTGTACCTTATAAGGACCTTCCTCAATTAGCCAGGGAATTGGAGGAATGTTATCAGGGACAGGATGAAACAGTAGAAATTTGGAAGTAGACTCTTGCAAAAGCTGGAGGCCTACACAATTATGGTAGAAAACACTTACCCAGGTGAGGGTAGGGTTCTAAAAGAGGAAATGATGAAAGTAGTGAAAATAACTTTTATAAGAGGATTACTTTCAGAACCATTAAAACTTTATGTGAGATCACAAAATTGCTCAAATTTAAATATAGCTATAAAAAAGGCGATCGAATACGCCAGGTAAAACTATACAAGGAGCAATTTAAAAGAAAATCTGCCTAATGATAATGATATTTCCACATTATTAAGGAAATTATTAATGAAAATGGATGATCAAAAGACAGGTTATCATAAAAATAAAAATAATGACTCGGTACCAAATAACAAAATAAATTACAGGAAAAATATAAATAGCTACAATAGCTATAATAGCAATCTTGGGACAAATAATAAAAATAATTATAGAACAAATAATTTAAAATGTTATAGTTGTGGAGAACTAGGTCATACTAGCCGTTTTTGTATAATGTATTGAGAAAATTTAGTGGCACAAAATTGTGACTGGTGTGACAGCCCAGGACACAGTATATTTCACTGCCCTGCTAAGCAAAAATATGAATCGCGTGCTTTAATAAGTGATGAATCAAAACGCCCTGATTCATCCCAAACCATTATGTTATTAAAAAGACAAAATTTACAGGAAAATACTGAATTACCAAATGACAATGGAGCTCAGGTTATCATAATGAATAGAAATTCATTTAAAATTGAGGAAAAAAGTAGTCAAAATATTGCATATAATACGCCACAAGGGCATAGTAAAACATTGAGAAATAGTAATGAAGATTTTTGTAATAATAATGAAGTAGAGAATGAAAATGAAGTAATTAATATGGAGAAAAGAATACCCAGAGATGGTAGTTCTAATTATAATAATATATATAAAAAATGCAATATTCAGGGTAGGTTGAAATTACAGGAAATTTCGAGTACCACAAATGAACAAAAGGCGATAGAAGTTCCTTTTGTTAAACGCCCAATTAGAAAACCTGAAGTAAATTTATCTTCATTTCAAGCTTGCAGTAGTACCACGCTTGGGTACTACCAAACCATTTAGTATTGATGAATTCGGCATTCAAAAAACCAGAATTAAAAGAAATGGCAAATGAATTAAATCCAGTAAATTTTTGTGGAGAAAATAAATTAAAAAATAACAATGTAATAAATAAATCCGAAGTAATAGAAGAATATAATGTAGTAGAAGAGAGTAAAAACTTGGACGTAGAAAAAATAGAATTTGGAACTGTTATAGAAATACAGCATAAAAAACTAAAACCATAAGCAACGTACAAAATAAACAATGTAGAAAAAATAAAAGTAAGAATAAAAAGATACATAAATACGAAGGAAATTTAGAAGAAGCATTAAGTCATATGAGACTTTTGTATAACAATGAAGAAGTACAGTATAAAAACGAAGAAATGTCAATTTCGGAATTTGAACCGAGTCTAGTTCCACATCAGGAAAATTGTCACATAATAGAGTTTAATGAAAATGCAGAAAATTATGTCGAAAAGCACGAAGAAAAAATAGAAACAGAATTGATTCAACAAAAGGATAAGAGTCAAGTATGGACCAACTTTAATACAAATTTTGTTGTAAAAATAAATAATTTAACTCAAAATACTGAAATACAAATAGTAAAGGAAAAATCGAATGAAAATTGTTCGCTAGCAAATGCGCACAAAACTCATAAATACTATCCTTCTATAATTCCACGGAATTATAAATATTTTAGGAAACATGCATAAAATTAGGAAACTCGAAAATAATGATTTTTATAACTTAATAGTTTAGTTTTTTATATTTCAATAAAAATTGTTTTGTCTTTGATAAGAATAATTAATCTTTTTTAAGGTGCATATTTTTAGGAGAAAAATTTAAAATCAAATTAATTTTTTATATAAATTAATGTAGTTTTAGTAATACAACATAATAAATATAATTTTAAGTTTTGGGGGTATAATTTTCAGTTTAAAAAATTTTTTGTTAGTACTTAAAATTAAACTTTTAGTAAATTTATTATTATAAATTTTAACTTTTCGCGAATAATAATTAACTAGCCAATTACAGTCAAAAAAAACGAAGTAGAGTTTTATTAAAAAATAAATGCACTTGTAAAAAAAAATTTATATATATAGTTGAAAGTTATTAAAATAATCTAAATTTAAATTCGCATACATTTATACTGAGTTAAATTAAATTAAGAAGTTTAAATGAAAGAAAATGGATGTATTTAATGGATATATTTAAAGTAGAGGAAATAATAAAATAAATTTAATAATATAGAAAATTCTATATATAGGAAATTGTAATATATAAAATAAAAATAAAAAAGTATAAAAAAAAAAATTTTTAGAATAAAAATAATTGTTAGAATTAATAAAAACAAAAAAAAAGGGGGGGTAAATAAATATAAAAAAAACAAAAGGATAAAAGGGGAAGGAAGTAGAAGATTAATAAAGTTAATATTAAATAAATAATGATTGAAAATAATAAAGTTGTTTTGTAAATTATATAAAAAAAAAAATTATTATGAAAATATTCAAAATTAATATTTAAAAATGAAGAAATATTTAATATTGTTTCATGTAAAAGAATTCCAAGTAAAGTTCTTTAAAAAATGAAAAAATGAAGTATTATTCAAAGATGAAAAAATGTAAAACGTATATTGATGTTTTAAAAAATAAATATTGTATAAAATTGAAGATTAAAAACGTAAATTGTATATTAATGTTGTATTGGAAAATATTGTTTAATTATGAAAATTGAGTTAAAGTTGAATGAATTGTAAAATGATTAAAATTGAAATGTAGAATTGAGATATAAATTATTAAAATTAAATGCAACATGGTTATGAAAATTTAATTAAAACAATTGTTGAAATTAAATGTAAAATTGTTGTAAAAGGAATTAAAAAGTTATTTGAAAAAAGTATAAAAATTAAATTAAAAAATATTGAAACAATTGTTAAAATGCGTATAAAAATAAAAAATGTTTTAGGGAAACGACCGAGCCTAATCTCTTAAAGATAGGTGAATTTTCTTAACCAATTGTTAAGAGTGCATAATTCGGTTTTTAAAACAAAATGTTTAAAGAAAGAATAAAAGGAAAATAAATATAAATGTATTGAAGAAAAAATGTATTAAAATAAAGCTGAAAAGGAATTGAAATGTATATAAAATTGACAAATGTTTAATAAAGTTAAAAGTTGGAAATAAAATATTGTTAAAATATAAAAATAAATTTGTAAAAGAAACTAATGAAATAATGTATGTAAAAGAATAAATTTATAAAAATTGATATTTAAAAGGTATATATAAAATTATACCTATTTTAAAAAAAAAATTTGTATATTAAAAATTGTGAAAAAAAATATATATGAAAATAAAATGTATAGAACATAAGATTAAAAAATTGTAAAAAAAAACTGAATAAATTGAACAACTCTGAATTGCCCAACATTCAAAAAATGTATCAATTTTTTGTACTTCAAAGGGGGAGGTGTTGTGGAATAAAAACACCGCCTTTGTAATAAACGATAACTAATTGTTTGTACCATAAAATATTTGCTTTTCGCATTGCGTAACAAGAACAATATTTATTCAAATATAAAATATTGTTCTAGTTAAATTTGTATTATTAAATTGTGTCAATAATTTAATAATGCTTAGTGCGCAATTTTGTCGACTATGCAATTTTGGGTATGAAAACAAACAATTAATAATAATTAATATTGAGTGCAATTACTCAATCATAAATTAATTATGTTATTAGTAAATCAAGGTTGTTTACATTTTTAATGTAAACAAAGGCCGGCAAATTAATATTTGCCTATAAATACTTGGATTTTTTGGTAATTCAGAGAGTCGAAATTTATTCAGCTTTGGTTTAACAGCTTTCAGAATTAAAGGTTCTGTATGAAGCTAAAATATTAACCATAAGCTTGTAATAAATAAAGTTTACTTCAAACAAATAATAATAAAACTTTCAATTGTTTCATTACATAGGCTACTCGCTAAAAAAGAAATCCTTGAAGAGATCCACTGAGCAACCTCGGCTGTTTAGCTAAGTTGTTATAGTATTCGGCCTGACGGCTATTACTCTCAGTGAACTCCGTATAGTCTGACAGATATATAGTCAAACGAAATATTCGAGTTAATTATATTTGGACTCTATTGAAGATTACGCTCCCATGATATTTTAATATATATAATAATATATTATAAATTGGCACAAGTTAAAGGAACTGGCCAAACAATAAATATTACATATAAATATCACACAACAACACCTTTATCACTGATGATGAAAATTATAAGGATCCGGACAAAATTCTAGATATTAAAGAGTCAAAATATGTTGAAGTGTGTGTAACTAGCCCTAAAATAGATGTAAAGATTCCTATTAGCAGATCATATTCAGTCAAAAATATTAGATCACATAAAACAAAAATTGTCAAAGCTTTTGAAGTATTTTTAAACGATTTTACTTCAATATCAAAAGCAGCAATGTTGTTTATGTACACTGATATAATAGAACCATGTTTTGTGGGTGATTCAAAGGTACGCGTTCTTAATATTATTGAAACAAAAAACTCTTTTGAATCAACAATAATCAAATATACAATATCATAATGTTGAAAAAAAAGTTTTTGATAACATATCCATAAAACTAGCTGATAAATTTGGATTTGATATAAATTTTAGCAGGAGTGTAATACCACAAACTAATAAACTGTATACAGACGATTATATTAGAATACCATTTTTGTCTACAATTTTCTGGCTCCACAAAGAGAGAAAATGATATATTCTGGAAAAATGTAGAAAATGTAGAACAAAAAGTAAAGAGAGCGACGAATTTCTCTACTTTTCATTCTACATTTTTCCAGAATATATCATTTTTCTCTTTATGGAGCCAGAAAATTGTAGACAAAAATGATATTCTAATATAATCGTCTGTATACAGTTTATTAGTTTGTGGTAATACCTACAAAAATATTATTACATTTTATAAAAAATTAATATTAATAAAGAGAAATCGTTACACTTTAATTATTAATCAATGAACCGTCATTATATTAAATACTATTTATCTCAAACAGGGGGTAATATTGAAGAAATAGGACCGCTGTTTCATTCGGCTGTAAATTATCAGAGAGGCCGAGGATTAGGAGACGTTTTTGGGGGGCTATTTAGATATATAAAGCCCATTTTATTATCAGGTTTGAATTTCTTACAAAAACAAGCAGTTTCAAGTGGTGTTTTATCAGATATTGCGTCAGGAGCAAATCCGAAAGAAGTGTTACAATATAGAGGTAAAGAAGCATTGACAAATTTGAGACGCGAAGCTGTGAATAAACTGCATACGATGTATGGTTCAGGTAAAAGGAGGGCTATAAAAAGAAAGAATTCTACAAAACCCAGTCATTTACGTCTTAAATTGAAGAGGCGTAAAGTTAAAAGAAGAATAAAAAATAAAAAACGAGTATTAGACATTTTTGATTAAAGATGTTGGAGTGCATGAAATCAGAGTTAGATACATTTAGTTCACCACCTATTCAATCAAGTATCTTAAAATCAGAAGAAGTTGCTTATAACCCAATTGCTTCTTTAGATAATTCTTGGACTATAGAATTTGTTTCTTTGGGTCATGGCGATACATATAGAGATTTGTCTACAACATATTTAAAATTTAAAATACAAATATTAAAGAAAGATGGATCAGTGTGGAATGATGATAAAGATACTTCTACACCTCCTAAATTAATAGCCCAGCCGGCAATTGTTAACAATTTATTACATTCTATGATTAAACAATGCAATGTTAAATGGTAAAAATATTACTTCATCTGACAACAATTATAATTATAGAGCTTACATCGAGTCTTTACTTAACTATGGAAATGATGTTGCCAATACCCATTTAGAATGTGCTGGTTGGTCGTTAGATAAACATGATGTAGGAAAATCTGGAAATAGTGGTGCCTCAGAACGTAAAAAACAATATAATAATAGTGGTGTTGTTGAATTGATGGGTAAACTCCATGTTGATATGTTTAATCGACCCACATTATTAATAAATGGTGTGGATGTCAGAGTTTTGCTAACTTTGGAAAAACCAGATTTTTACTTTTTCTCTGACGATAATGATGAAAGTCAAATGAAAATAATTGAAGCTACATTATTTATGAGACATGTCACAGTATTTGTGTATTAGTATTTTACTTGCACATAATGCTCTTTTAGAAAAGGCGAATGCAAAATACAATTACGAACGTGTTGAAATAAAATCATTCACATTACCATCAAGTAGTACTAATATATCGCTTGACAATGTTTTCATAGGACAACTACCCAATACTATACTATTTTGCATGACAGATAATGAAGCTTTTACTGGAAAACGTTCAAAAAATCCTTTTAATTTCAAACATTTTGAGATGACACAATTTATGCTATATGTTAATGGCGTTCAAATACCGAATTTACCAATTGAAACTAGTTTTGCTGATAAACATCGTTTTGATACACGTGCATATTGTACCCTTTTTAATGGAACTGGAATTCATCACTCGGACAGAGGCCATCAAATCACAAAATCAATGTTTAGCAAAGGTTTTTACATTCGTGCATTCGATTTAACTCCAAATTTATCAGGAAATAATTCGTGTCAAAGTTGATTGAACCAAGGCACTGTTAGAATTGAAGCCAAGTTTTCCAGAGCATTAAATAATACGACTGTAACATGTCTTGTTTATGGAGAATTTGATGGGAGTTTACAAATTGATAAAAATCGAAACGTATATACAAACCTATAAATAGGGTGGAATAGCAGATTTAATACATTTTAAAATTGACAGTTAAGTAAACAACAACAAATGAGCGCCAGGTTGTTAAACAACAACAAATGAGCGCCAGGTTGAAATGAGCGCCATATGGTTTATAAAAATTATGCGTTAGTTGATATGAATTTCTGCTCTAATAATAAGAATACGATATTCGTTAAATCTATTAGTATTACTGGAATCAAAGAGTCTTGTAAAATCTTTAGTAAGGAATTTAAATATCAATATCCAACAACAGATGGAATAAATGATATAGATAAAAGTGACAATTATGTATTTGGAAATTTTTCAAATGAACAAACAACTAATGAACTTCAAAATATATTTAAGAAAATTGATATTTTATTCACAAACGGTAAGATCAAAACCGAATTTTTAAAACATTTCGTGGAAGCAGATATAAAAGTAATTGATTTTTCAACTCTGGAATAATATGGATACATTTCAAATTGTTATGGCCGGTCTGTTCAAGTGTGGTTAATTTTAACCCATGGTTATTTCCAGTGGTTACCATAGATTGCGTCTTTTCAACCTTGGTTTGGTTAACAAATGAATGGTTTGGTTAGCTAACCAGAGAAATCGTTAACCAGCCAATTTTGGTCGGTTAACGCTATTTAATCAACGATTTATTGGATTTTTGTCTTTTCACGTTTGGTTAATTTGTATTATTTTCGACACATCATTCGGCTACACAACAATTCAGTGTGATGGAGTGAGTTTGATTAAAATTTTTTAATATTCATTATATTGTATTATTATTCTTCAATATTATTCGTGTTATAATTCATTATTTTGAAACACTGCTTCATTCACAAATTTAGTGCACGTGGAAATTGTGTTTGGGATTTGTGGAGTTCTGATGGTAGTGACGTTAGTGATGATGAGGATTTATTGATTCCTGAACGGCGACAATATAATATGTATGAAAGATTGGACCATTTCAATAAATGGGACGATATTGATTTCTTCAGACGCTTTAGATTGCGAAAGCAAACTGTTGCAAACATTTTGCATTTGATACGTCCGAAATTGCAAGATAAACGCGAGAGGTGTGTTCCACAATATTTTAAATAAATAACAATAATGTAAATTTAAGGTTTTAATTTATTTAATGTAAATTTAAGGTTTTATTTTCTTCGAAAACAACGAAAATAATGAATAATATATGCAAAAAAAATCATGAATAAATATAAAATAACTCACTATGAACTGCCGACAATAAACACGTGTCACCGAAAAAGTTAACCATTGATTGATGTTAGTGATTGATTTGACAGATAGACTGGAAAAATATTGGAATTTTTCGATAACCTACGGTTTGTTAACCAAAGCCGAAAAAGTAGTAAAAAGACGCAATTGCTTAACCATAGATTCATAAACATGGGTTAAGCAAATTCTCTGGTAACCAAACCACGGATTTAACCACAATTGAACAGACCGGCCCTTAATGTACTAAAATGCAACAAATATACTAGAAAATATTTTAAAGGAGTTTTTGCCATAAATAAAATTCCGAAATTTATTAAAAG
Organism: Empis stercorea; assembly: GCA_949752835.1. Lineage (NCBI taxonomy): Eukaryota > Metazoa > Arthropoda > Insecta > Diptera > Empididae > Empis > Empis stercorea. The sequence continues at coordinate 21,740,900 of OX457086.1, forward strand.
ACCTGCAATAATTGTTGTAAATACAGATCCTTCCACAAAACCTGGCGCTCATTGGATAGCAATTTTATGTTCATCTGTGGGTTGTATAGAATACTTTGACTCATATGGTCGTCGACCTTTACAAAACGATTTTTTGCAATTTTTAAAACGTAATTCATTATGTTATATTGTAAACGGCCGAAGGTTACAGAGTTCATTTTCGGATGTATGCGGTCATTATTGTTGTGTTTATTTATGGTACAGATGTAATGGCAAAACCATGCAACGTTTTTTAAATAGTTTTGATAGATATAATTTTGAAAAAAACGATAAACATATTTTAATAGAGTTTAAAAAAATGTTTAAACATACAAACAAACATAATAATAAAAAATACAAAAACAACTTGCAAATGTGCAGATCTGGAAATGTATAAATGCATGTACATTTTAACAAAAGTTTTCATTTTCTACTAAAATGAGTGCTGCAAAGGAGACCAGAAAACGAAATTCTTCAGAAGGAATTAAAACAACAGAAAAGAAGGTTCGTCAAAAGTCAAGCAATATACCAAAAAATTTATTATTGGATTATACTTACTTCCTAAATGAACAGCTTACCTGTAAAGTTGTTGTTGGATTCTGCGCTGATACGTTTGAGGCAGAAATTATCTTTCATCGTGTAAAGGAAATTGCTATATATATTTCTTTTAAAGAGTGGGAAAATTATTTTAATAATTTCAAAAAATTAGAAGAAAAAGTTTCTACAAATGATGTCGAATTTTTAGACGCTCTTCTAGAAAATATTGATGCAAAAAATACAACAAAATCGATATTAAACTTTACTTGGGACAACGAAAATAATAACAAAAAAAAAAATGTTGCATTGTTTAAAAAAGACCAATATATAACCAATATTTAAATATAGTCGACTTTTTAAATATTGTTATGAGTTACAACAACAATGCTACATGCAACATAAAAAAATATTTTAACAAATATTTGGAAAAATGTAAAGCCAAAGCTGTATTTGAATTATCATATGATGACTATTACATTGGAACTTTCACATGTACACTGCAACTATTCCCGATTATTTTTCGAAATACCAATAAACTGTTCCAGTAAATTATTTGAAAATCTTATAAAAATTAATTTTAAAATGTAAAAAATTCTTTTTGAAATTAATAAAAAATATATAAAATTTAATAATCTATTTTATTATTTTGTAACATGTACATATACATATTCATACAATTTTGAACAGCACATCTATTATTTTTATTTTTGGTGTAGTGGATTTCACAATAAACCTCATATGTTCTTAAAGAGTTTAATTTAGGTATATCATTTTCAAGCTCTATAATCTCTGTTGATGTTTGTAAGTATTGACGTAAAAAACCTTTTTTCTGCAATCCTTTAACATAAATTTTATGGTTGGCATAAGTTTTCAAAATATTTGGAAGTTCGTTGTAAGAAATTAAACCATCATTCCACTGCAAATTGTTAATATTGTTATATATGTAAAGGCCTTGTTGTGTAGTTTAATCATTTAGTTCTTCTTGAGGAAAGGGTGGTTTGAAAGAAAATAGTGTTGGAACTAGAGACCCTTGTTGAAGTACGGCCATTTCCTTAACAAAATGGTGACGTCCGTTTCCTAGTACAAACTGAACATCAACAAAACATATTAGTTTTCCCATTATTTTTTATTATTGTTATTGTGCAGTTAATAAGCAAACGCTCTTTGTGAAATGTAAAATGCAAATAAATAAAAAACATATTTTTTATATTTAATATATTTTTTCTCTAACAAAAAAAAAATTTTTTTTATTACAAATATCAATACATTATAATTTTATGATTATTACATTTAACATTTTGTTATTACGGTAGTTACATTTTAATTTATATTTTTTAAATTTTCGTTATTACATTTAATTTTGGAATTGAAATCCATATGGGATTCAACACACACTCTTTTGGTAAAAGTAAATCCAAATTTTTTGCTCTCACTTTCTGTAACGACAACAAAATTCTTTTTTCTTTTTATTTTTTGGCATCATGTATTGTGTATGAACCAGTATTCGATGGATCCATAATCAATTTTTTTTGCAACTTCCCCCGTTTTTTTGGTTTCTGGATTAAAGTATTTGTAGGCATAACATTTAGGACCTGTTGCAACGAATTCAGTAATAAATGTTCTTGGGCCATAATCTGCTAATTCGTCAGTAAATTCTCCCAAGAAGTTACCTGTGGTAGGTTTATATGAGGAATTTTTATTTTCAACAAAGATAATGGAATCTGTATCACAATACAGAACATTCTTTCCTATCTTATACAATTCCTCATACAATTTTAATCGAGTATGTGCCGTTGTAAATATACCTACAGTTAGGGAAACATGTTTAAGCGGTGGGGCACACTCAATGTGTGTATATTTCCACTTAACCCATATTTGTTCTTTTCCAGCTATATACAAATCTTCAATTTCTACACCGGGCGAATGCACAAGTTTATGGAATTCATCAATTGAAGATATTACGCTGGTTTGATTCATTTCGTTTTTCTGAATTAGTTTCCCCCAAAGCGAATTAAGGCATAACTTTGCGGTGTTTCGATAAGATGGGTTTGGATTCATTTTGGATTTATCCAATAGAACATTTTCAGTATTAAAATATTTTTTAATATATTTATTCTGCTCCTCTAGAGTGTTACATTCTCTTGGAAAACCTGTTGCTTCCTGTTTGAGTTTTACGAAACTATTCATGTACTCTGCAAATAGACTTCCTATTTTGGCAATAGGATCATATATACAGTTGCGAACACGAAAATAGCAGTAGTTGGAAAATTAAAGAAAAAATTAAATAAAATTGAAATTTGCTTGTAACTATAAGAAAATTATTATTTATTTAAATTCTATATTAATTTATATTATTATAAAAATACCTTAAAAATACTTGAAAACTATATTAAATTTAATTAAACAAAAAAATAAATTCATGGGTTAACATTAAAATAGCAGTAAGCTTTTAAAATTTAAATTTATATTAAAAAATTACATAATATTATATTATTTTTTATTTTAATTAATTTATAGTTGCTAATATTTGGTTGAAGCACCCTTATTAATGATAACCTCATTACAACGTCGCGGCATTGAATCTACCAATACATTACATCGCTGAGTTGGAATAGCGAACCATGCATTTTGTACTACGTTCCAAAGTTCAGTATTATTTGTAGGTTTGGCAACGTAAACCGCTTTTTTTATATCAGTCCAAAGATTTTCAATGGGATTGAGGTCGGGAGACTGAGCAGGCCACTCCATTACCTCAATTCCATTTACTTCAAACCATCGCTTTGCCATTTTACTTGTGTGTTTTGGATCGTTATCTTGTTGGAAGATCCATTTTAGTGGCATTTCTTCAGCACAATATGGCAACATGACGTTTTCCAAAATGTTAACATAAACTTTCTGGTCCATTATTCCATCAATTTTGTGTATTGGTCCAACACCATAATATGAAAAACATCCCCACACCATGATTTTTGAACCACCATGTTTGATGGTTTTTGTTGTGTACCTGGGATGGTATTCCATATTAGGTGGACGGCGAACATATTGCCGGGATCCAGTACCACCATATAAAACAATTTTTGTTTCATCCGTCCACAAAATATTACGCCATTTGGAAGCTGGCCAATTAATATATTTTTTTGAAAACGCAATGCGTTTTATTTTATGCGTTCTAGTAAGCAATGGTTTTTTTCTGGGACTACGTGCTGGCAAATTTGCTGCTATTAATCTTCTTCGGATCGTCATACTACTAACTTCTAAATTTAATTCATTTTTTATTTGTGTAGCTGAAATTGAAGGGTTTTTTTTAGCCAGTCTTACAATTAGCCTATCTTCATTTGGTGTTGTTTTTCGTTTTCCACCTCTGTTTTCTGGTTGTGGTATATATTTTATAGCATTTGATACCATCTTAGCTGAACATGAAAGCGTAACTTGTATATTTTGGTAAGATTTACCTTCTGTTCTTAATTTTAAAATTAAATTCCTTTGCTCAACCGTACAATGCTTGGCGCGTCCCACTAATTGTAAGCAAAAAGTAGAAAATGAAATAAATATATTATTTTTTTTGTAATTTTAGTTGAAAATTTCACTAAAATATAATTACTTACTATTTAAAAAAAATTGTATTAAATTTATTTAACTTTTCACGAATAGTTATAACACTTTTAATTTGCACTGCTATTTTAATGTAACATCAAAATGTTATGAAATACAGAAAAACACTTCATATTTAAAATTTACTCAATATATTAATAATTTGCAATTCTCATTTTAATAACCCCGTTGCATTTTACCGTTAATTACTCACCAATTGTTCTTAATCCTTCTATATACGAAAAAAAATACAATTCGAATGTTTAAATAATGGTACTGCTATTTTCGTGTTCACAGCTGTAGTTGTTTGGTATTCCCATACTTCAAACAATTCAAAATTGTATAACCTTTATCTAAACTTATATTAATTTCTATAAATGTACCAATTAAACTACGTTCGTCCGTATTGTGTGTACAATTTTCTAATACATTTTCGGTCTCACCGCACGTCCTGCACAGTACAAAAAGTAATTTATTGTTTATTCTTGAAGGGTAAAACAGGTATAAACAAATCTTTTGGAGGTAAGATGCTACATTTTATTATACCGTCAATATTAGTTATATCGGCGATATTCTTACATTCCTCTCTATTATAAATTTTAGGATGCCCAATAGGATATTTACAATTCTTATTTACAAAAGGGTATAAAGAAGTAAAATGCAAATATCGAATTTTGTCACCGGGTTTTATTTTATGATGTAGCTTGAACACTTCAGTACGCCCTCCAAATATTGCATCACGAGGTTGTAAAGAACTATACAAAATTAACGGATTTGTGTCCAGTAGATTACTTTCTTTAGGGTTTTCTTTTAAATATTTTTTGAAATCACATTCCCATATGGTTTTTACAATAAAATAATTATTTTTTAAATAATCAAGTCTATAAGAAAGATTATTGTATTTATCATCAAATGTAACTCCATGGTGTAATGCAAATCTATTATAAAAGCATTTAGGACAACCATGATAAAAACACCCCAAAAACTCATATACCGTATTTGTATGGGAATTATAGCCATCGACTTGGATATTACCACAATTTGGTAACATTACTTCATATTTTATTTGCCCATTACATTTTTCATTCTCGTATACTAACCATTTCAAACCTATAAATGATTGATTTTGTTTTGAAGAATAATTATTAGTAGGTACAATACCCGTATTCTTTTTAAGGAATTTTTTTCTATAAACAATCATTACAGCTTGAGCTATAGTAAAGCTTTCTAGGACAGGGTTTACATCCCTTAATAATATAAAATCAGTCATAAATTTAATACAACCTTTCTTAAGTATATAGGAAGGAGTGACCGAAGCTTTGGAGGGGGAAAGAATGGGGAAACCTGGAGTCTTTCAATCTCTGAATGCTGAGGTGAAGAGGCTAAGTAAGCGACTTAGGGGTGTTAAAACTTCGGAATCTACGACTCCGGAGCAAACACCTTTAAAGAAGCCAAAGGCCAAGAACCGCATGCCCCAAGGGAGGAGCAGCGACCGCTGAGCTTGCTAACTTTCGTATGCTGAAGCTGCCAGAGCAGGTCTTCAGGTGGGCGTCATCGATGAGGCCGAAGAGGGTGAGCTGACAGAGAAGAGGGTAGAAATGCTTAAAGTATCTCTACTAGATGCGATTGATGCTCTGCCCTTAGAAAGCAACGTCGATGTCGGCATTTGGAGAGCACGTTTGGATGGGGGATCGCGGTGATTAGCTGCGTGAACCAAGAAACCAGAACGTGGCTCTTGAATACCCTTAGCAGCCTGAAGGGTCTATGGCCTGGGGTTAAGCTAAGGGGAGGTGATCTTGGTGCCATTAAAAGCATCAGGAGCACCATCAAAATGACAATCTGGGTGCCTGAGTCCTTAAACCAGACAAAGGCGGCACCAGAGGTCATTTTGAACAGACTCCAGCGACAGAATGTGTGTGTGAAGGATGTCAGTAAATGGCAGCTTTACACAGCCAAGTCAACGGAGCGAGACTCGGCTGGAATGCTGCGAAAAGCTTTTAGAATTTATCGCTGGTACACGTCTAGAAATTCTAAACAGAGGTGATACACCAACTTTCTTCAATAGCAGAAGGAAGGAGGTGATAGATATCACGCTATGTAGTATGGATATCCGGGACAGAGTAGTGGACTGGAAGGTTAACCCTGACATTACTATGTCAGACCACAACGCGTTAACCTTCACAGTCCAATACAATAGGAGAAGGATCGCTTCCGTGCCCGTTAGGAATATTCGGAACACTGATGTGTCCAGATACAGATCAGTGTTGGAGGAGAAACTAACGGGCCTGGGAGAATGGCGCCCCATAAGAAATTGTGGGGAAGTGGAAATTGCAGTAAATGCTGTTTCCAAAGCTATTAAAGAATCCTACTTACTGGCCTATCCTGAAGTGCAAGTAGTAGAGGGCAACTCCACACCATGGTGGGGGGATGACCTTGAACGCTGCAGGTCAGAGGTCAGGACGGCCTTTAACAGAGCGATGCGTGGAGATGATCCTAATGCATGGCTCCATTATAAGGCCGTAAAGAGACAGTTCAAGAGTATCCTGCGAAAGCGGAAACGTGAATCGTGGAGGAACTTCTGTACTAGTATGACGGATATTCCGGAAATCTGTAAATTACAGAGAACCATATCCAAGGATCCTCAAGCAATTCTAGGGTTGGTGAAAACTGCCTCGGGAGAGCTTACAGAGGACCTGGAGGAAACTGCGAAGGAGATGCTAAAGACTCACTTTCCTGGAAGCTATGTATGCGCGTCTAGCTGGGCAACCCTGGAAAAGAGGGTAAGAAGGCGGGACAGGAACATGGCTTCTAGCATAGTGACGAGGGAAAGGCTGAAATGGGCAGTAGTCTCTTTTCAGCCGTTCAAATCTCCCGGACCAGACAGAATCTCTCCCGCCTTACTTCAATGGGGCTACGATCTAATTGAGGGAAGACTAAGAGAGATACTTATCGGTTGCCCTGCAACTGGTTATAATCCCATGGCATAGAGGGAGGGAAGGGTAGCCTTCCTACCCAAGCCTGGGAAAACTGACTACACTGTGTGCAAGTCTTTCAGACCAATTAGCCTAACCTCTTTCATGCCTAAAACCATGGAAAAGGTCTGTGCTGACTGGATAGAGAGAGTTACACTTAGTGAGACACCACTCCAGGATAGTCAACACGCCTATAGGGCGGGTCGATCGACGGAGTCCGCGCTTCACGATCTAACTAGACATGTGGAGAGTTCGCTGGATGCGAAGGAACTAATGATGTCCATCTTCATGGATATCGAAGGAGCCTTCGACAAAGTGAATTTTAGTATGTTAGACGATGCTTTGGTTCGCAGGGGAGTTAATCCACTTATTCGTAAGTGGATTAACTTCATGCTGCGAAACAGAGCCGTTACAGTACAGTTTGGCCAACAGCCTGTTAGGAGCAGGGTCTGAAGAGGCTGCCCTCAGGGAGGTGTACTATCACCTTTTCTTTGGAACATCACTGTAGACTTTCTTCTGAGAGAGTTGAAGGAAAACGCATAGCTACTATTGGTTACGCTGATGACATAGTAATTATTGTGAGAGGACCGTATCTAAGCACTATTGCGGAGATCGCCCAGAGAGGGCTCCGTCTGGTTGAAGCATGGTGCAATAGAAATGGCCTTACAGTGAATGCTAGCAAGACGGACATGATGATTTTCACTAGGAAAAAGACTCTGGGGCCGTATAATGCTCCTACACTTTTCGGTCAGGAGCTTCAGGTGTCTAGCGAGGTCAAGTATCTAGGAGTTATCCTAGATAGTACCCTCACGTGAAAAGCGCACCTTAAGCAAAAGATTGAGAAGGCTAGGAGAATCTTCTGGCAATGTAGAAGAGTATTCGGCCTTAACTGGGGTATATCCCCAAAGGCCTTATACTGGATCTACACCATGATGGTAAGACCTGTACTGACTCATGCTGCAGTTGTCTGGTGGACCCGTGTAGACCATAAGACGACGAAGTATAAGTTAGGAAAGATGCAAAGGATGGTGTGCGTAGGCATGACAGGTGCAATGCGCACGACACCCAGCGCGGCTATGGAGGTGCTGTTATCTATGACTCCACTTGACATTTATGTCAAGAAGGTGGCGGGTCTAACGGCGCTGCGAATGGAACGTGACGGCACATGGTGTCGCACGGGGAACATTACGGGGCATAGGAGGATCCTCATTCAGATGAAAAATCAGATTAGGGAACTGAATATGCCAGGTGATGGGAAAACAAAAAGTAGGCTTGTGGATAGATTTCACAAGACACTTATTGGCAATGGGGAGCATCCAGATATGAGTGATATTGAGATCACTATGTATGTGGATGGCTCTCGCAAAGATGAACTCTCTGGTGCCGGCGTCTTCTCAGAAGAATTGGCAGTAGAGGAGTCCATACCCCTGGGCAAGTATACAACCGCCTTTCAGGCGGAATTGCTTGCTCTTTCAAGAGCTCTTGATGTGCTGGCTGATCGACGAGTGCGACATAAGAATATTCTTATCGCACTTGATAATCAGGCGGTTATCAAGATGATGAGAAGTACGGACGTATCGTAGCGTCTGGGTGAGGCGTGTATTCGGAAACTGAATGCATGTGCTGAGATTAACAATCTCACTATTGCATGGGTTAAAGGACACACTGGAATACAGGGTAATGAGAGGGCAGACCAGCTGGCGAAAATCGCGGCCGGAATGCCTTTCTCAGGACCTGAGCCATATGTGGAATTGCGCACTCATCTATTAAGAAACTGATGGATGAGTGGAGCAATAACCAACATTGGAGAAGGTGGCATGTCACTGGGGGATGCAGACAGTCGAAAATGGCAGTCAAAAAACCTTCAGCGAGAGGACCCGGATGGTTGCTTGATTGCTCTAGGAGCAAACTTCGCAGACTTACCTAGGTCATCACGGGACATGGTCACTTCGAGTACCATTTGCGCAAAATGGGTATCATAGAGGATGACACATGCAGCCTATGCTTGGAAGATGTTGGAGATGCCGCACATATACTGTGTGAGTGTCCCGCACTTGCAGGGACTAGGAAAAGAGTTCTTGGTCGGGAATGCGTGGTCATTGAGGATTTAAGAAACATGCCCTACAAAAGCATGCTGGAGATCGCGCATTACCTAGCGGTAGTGGGATAACGATTTCCTATTCTTAAAGTTACTACCTCCCTATTAAATAGGATGAGGTTATTGACTCCGAAGTCGGGGATGCCAAATGATGAGGATAGTTGCGCGTCTCGTGTGTTGCTTATGGTTATCCAGGGAACTGGACAATACTAATGAGTGGTGCACTGGGCCTATGACTATCAGCATATTAAATAGGATGAGGTTATTGACTCTGATGTCTGGGGTGCCAAATGATGAGGATGGTTGTGGGTCCTGTGTGATGCTTATGGTTATCCAGGAAACTGGACAATACTAATGAGTAGTGCACTGGACCTTATTTAAGATTTATTTCTTTTTAATAGCTCTGATACTATAAACATCCCATCGTAACTTTTAAAATTATGGGCTATACAACAAACTTTGTGTTTTTCGCTAGTGTCAATAGTTAACAAAAAATCTATAAATTTTTTTATACAATTGCCCTCTGAAGTATTTTCAAAGACGTGCAGTCCCTTTTTACAGTTTGGGCATTGAAAGTCATCTTCATCATTCGAACAACAATCATGACACACTCTGTTTGCTACGCATTAGGAATATGTTGAAAACTATGTGAATTTATTATGCTCTGATCCTGAGTACATTCAATGTCATAAAAAATTAATGTATACTTTTCAGGCCTTTTTGTTGTGTACAAATTCACAAAACATTCATGGCTCTTGTCCACTAATTTTTTACAAATATCACAATATTTTTCATCACAAGAATGTGGTTTATAGTTTCTTTTACGCAAATCATAAAATTTGAAACATTTTTCACATACTTTGATCATATCGCAAATAGAACCCCTACCATATTTTGTTTTTTTTATGATTCTCGAAACATTGAGTACCCTTAAAATCCTTAAGACAAGTGTTGCATTTATAGGCAATAGTGACGAAGTCACATGGAGGGTTTGTCCGACAATACTTGCATAATTCCTGACAATTGTGTATATTTGAATACAAAATATTGCAAAAGCTACATTGATATTTTTTTCCAAAAAATGATTTAACATTATTTTTCAAAATAGAACAAATTTATAACCTTTACAACCTTTTCTTGAATTTTTACGACTTTAGTAAAATCGTTTTTATCAATATAAACTATAATATTAAAATCAGGCAAAACTTTTTGGAATTTAAAAATATCCTCGATATTAAAGCCATCATCTGATCCTCTGCTAACTTTAGCTTTTTTTTATCAGTTTTTCAACTTCCTGGCGTAATAATTTTGAATTTTTACGCAAACATTTTTTCACTGCTACGTTATTATTACTTGCAAAAAATTTACCTATAATAATTGATTTAGTTAAACAATTATTATTAGATTCACGACCGACATCGATTATATTTGTTTTACGGTTCAAAATTTGTGCTTCTCCTTCTGTCATGTTGGTCAAATTTAAACGTCCTTTACCGCTATGTACTTGTATTACTTTTACTGAAATCTCAATCAAATCAGTTGAATGAAAAGCTTCATTTGATTGAATAACAGCACCTAACAAATCCGTGATCATTTCCGAATTTATACTTCAAACTTTCTTGAACGACAATCCCATAGATCTAGTATTTTCAATAGATGGAATTGAAATTTGAAGACCCATTAAATCGTCTTTTGAAAAGTCCGATTTAACAATGGATAAAATGTCCCTAAGGCAAGTGTCCAGCCACTCAGTAATCGTGTCAAAGTCTTCACTATAGTCGTTTAATTTAAACACAATGTCCTTATTACTAACTTTAAACTTAGGACTAAATCCTACTTTTTGCTTAATAATATTAATAATATTAACATATTGCTTACCACCGCGGCCCATCTTCTCATTTGAAGATGAATTTGTGGAATTTGTATGTTGTTTTTGTTGTATTAAACCTCCACTAGTACTTGGGATTGCTGGTGGTTGTTGTTCTTGTTGCACTAAACCTCCACTAGTACTTGGGATTGCTGGTGGTTGTTGTTCTTGTTGTACTAAACCTCCACTAGTACTTTGGATTGCTGGTTGTTCTTGTTGTTGTTGTTGCTGCTCAGCATCACCGTTAAATGAAATTTGTTCGTTTACGTAATTTTTTAATCCTACAGTTTCAAAAGTATCTAATATCATTATGGAAAAATCTGCACCTGAATCTACCAGAGCTTCAATAAAAATATCATTAATCTTTATATTAATATAATTTTTATTTATAATCACGTGGTTAATCTCTTTTTTAATCGGTATCGAACTATTCGGTTTTGGTACATTGCAATTAGAAGATTTATGTGCAAATTGATTGCAACGAAAACATTTAAAACCTTTGGATTTGTTGGGACATACATTGCTATCATGTTTTTTATCGCCACAAATGAAGAAACGTTTAAAATTGGCATAATTCGTAGTTGCAATTGGTCGAATTTTATTGTCGTTATAAGAACGTGTTGAATTTTTAACTTTAACTTTTTCATAAACAGCAATTTTCTCTTTTAATTGCTCAATTGACTTAGCACCGTATAAAACGTATGATTCTGCACCTTTATCGGATATACCATCTATAATGTAACTTATTAACGAATCTTCTTCAACTTTTCCTATATTTGCCAACTCTATCATTTTAAATATATATTCTTTCATTGTTTCGTCGTTTCGTTTTTTCCTTTTAAATAATTGTTTATGAATTTCAGCACTATTTACTGTTTTTCTAAACTCTTTCAATAGTGATTCTTTTAAACTATTCCAATTTAATAAATTTTGAATTCCGTTTATTCATAATTTTGCCGAACCTTTAAGGAGTCGTCTACCAAAAATAAATTTTTGTAAATCGCCCCATTTAACGATTTCACTCATTTGTTCAAATTGTCATAAGTCCCCAAAATATAAGTTCCCCAAAATGTCATAAGGCCCCAAAATATAAGTTCCCCAAAAAATCAAAACATTTGATATTCGTAATAAAAAAATCCAAAAATTCAAAATTTATTAAAACAAACAAAAACAAATCCAATTCTTATATTATATATAAACAAAAAACAATTAAATTGCAAATTTATGTAAATACGACAAATGTATTTTGAATAATTGTCCTACAAAAAGGACATAAAGATTTTGATCCCTGCGCTTTTTCAGACATTTTTTTAAAACAATCTTGGCATATTTTAAAATCATTACACGGCTGTATTATTAAATTACGCGGATTTTCGAAGCAAATACAACAAATTAATGAATTTTGAGTACCAGATTGCTTTTCTTCATCGTCATCTTTATCATTATCATCCAGCATTCATCACTAACATCATCATCTTGCATCATATCAAATAAAGTAATTTTATTGTTATTAAAATTATAAAGATTATGCCTTAATTGAGAGATGCACTCATTAATAGTTATTTTTTTTTATCTAATTTATTGATAAGTGTCTCAATCACTACATCACGACGTAAAGAATTTGTTCTCTTATTACTGAACATGTCCAGAGTTTCACCCTCAATTGATGATAAAAAATCGATTGTTGCATTATATTCCTCATGCAGTAAGCAATCTATAAATTTATAGAATTGTCCATGAGTCATTAATTTTTTACCTAATTTGCAATTATAATTTTCCAATTAGCTGGTTGTTCGAAAATTTTGCTTATACACAGTGAAGCGTTCTGGAGTTTCCTAAATGTTGAAAATATGTAAATATTAAAAAAAAAAAAAATTGAAAGGATTATTTTCTTATACTTTCTGCATCCATTGGTTTTGGAAATATTTAATGAATGGTTTGAATATAACGTGTTGGCTAGCTAAATTTAAAAGAAGTTCAAATGCAGCTACTATATCGCTTGGCTTCATTAATGGTAAAACCAAAAATTTTAGCTACTTCACTATTTTGTCTAATCGTGATTAAAAAATTTGGAATTTTAGCTGCTTTCCGCTTTAAAGCCCTTGTATAGTGGAACCAACAATCCCTTATTTCCACAGTTGGAAAACAGTTTTTAAAGCGTTTCTCAGCCCACATTCAAAATCGCTGCGAAAAGAACGCGGCTTGAACTTAAATAAATTTGAATTAATAAACTGTAATATATGTGTGTAAGTTCGTTCAGATTTATTATTCAACAATATATAAAGAAACGGAAACACCTGAAATAAATTAGCTTTATTAAAAAAATTTAGTAATTTGTCAGTTTTTGTAAAATTGTAGTAAGTGTAGTAAAAAATGTCTTGTAATTAAACATTGCGCCGCGTGGCTTAACTCAGTGAAGGCCGTCGCCCACGGCTTGTTCACCGCGGTCGGCGCGGCCAACGCGCGCGGCGCAGCGCGAATGTTAATTAAATTTACATGTTCGGCATGTCCAATATGCACAATTAATAATTGTTTGTACCCACAACGTGGTACACAACTAAATGTGCCATCAATAAAATAATGTCGATCATTTTCATATATATTTTCATTAATCAATTCAGTAATTTTTGATGCCATAAAAATTGTATAACTTATGTTGTCCCCTTCCAAAATAGTGTGTTTATAAAAATGTTCATTTGGATTATATTTAGATAATCCAAATTCTTTCATTATTTCTTAATTTTCAAAACATTCTTTTATTTCTTGGACAGTTGTTGGTGGTTTTGGAAGTGATTCATTTTTAATACGATATAAGGTATTCTTTATTCTTTTAAAATTAACAAAATTTACGCCATCAGGATGATTTAAACGATTTTCTTCAAAAATATCTTTAACATTACTCCTTCTCTTTAATGAGTTTTTGCAATCATTTTTCATAGAATTTATTAATTCAAATTTTTTGATTGTATCTTCCTGATCTGGGTGAGGATGTAATATTAAATTTTCTTTATCTAATGTATTATTGTTCACATTAATAATTATGCTAGCTTTGCATATTTTATTGTAGCAAACACACCGTATTTTTCCATTTTTATAATCACTTTTTTCACATATAATTGTTTTTCACTAGGTACATAAATTAATTGGCTATTTTTTCTAGCACCGGTTATTAATTTCTAATTCTTACAAAACCGTTCTAATTAAATTCTTACAAAAACGTTCAATTACTATTAAATAAACCTTACTACTAATGATATTATTACAAATTTAATTCAAAACCAACGATATAGAAGATATATGGATAGGCATAGGGCGGATTAGGTTTTTTTTAATTCGGGCTATGGATATATGGATATAAATATAAAAATTTGAAGCCACGCCGGGTATAGTTGTCTCTTTTTTTGCTAGCCGAATTGTCAAAATATAAAAATGAGAAATTAGGGGCGGATTAGGTTTTTTTTAATTCGGGCATCAATTTTTAAGGAGATAATTTTTTTTTTTTTTGAAAAATACAAGTAAAGATCATCCTAAGGAATATTTTAGGTCGCGCAACGATAATTATACAAATGGAAAGTAAAATAGAGTAATTTGTTTAGCTAGTTAATATGGTTAATTTATATTGAGACTCTTAAACTTAAAAAAATAAATAAAAAAAATAATTTAGATGTAAATCTAAAATCAGCTGTTATAATATTTTTCATATTATTAATTAGACACTTCGGCGAGCAAAAGGAAAGAGAACTACTAAAATCGTGGCTTCATAAACAATTTTTCAATATATTAAAATTTTAATGTGTTAAAAAGAGAGGGAACATTTATGCCACTTCCATATATTTCTTATTCGTAGTTCAAAACCTACTGTTTTTGAGAAAAATAAATAACTATCTCTCTAAATAATATAAATTCGCATTGCAATGGGGACTTATGGGTCACCTAAGTGTCTCATGAGTCCCCGGGGACTTATAACTCATTTTTGTGGGGAGTTTTAACACACTAAGATGGATCATTACTCCCCGGGGACTTATGAGACACTTAGGTGACCCATAAGTCCCTTCGGGACTTATGAGATGGGGACATATGGTATGTCACCGTTTTTCACATATTAACATCGATCTCGTTGGTCCACTGCCACCGTCTGAAAATTTCAGATACTGCTTAACCATTGTAAATCGCTTTACTCGCTGGCCGCAAGCTATCCCAGTAGAAAATATCACTGCAGAAACAGTCGCGCAGAATCTCATCTCCGGTTGGATAGCACAATTTGGAATTCCAACTAAAATATCAACTGATTTAGGTCGACAAGTTGAATGTCAAATATTTTCGGAATTGACAAAATTACTTGGAATTAATCACTTAAAAACTGCACCGTACCATCCACAAAGTAACGGAATTATAGAACGATGGCACAGGACATTAAAAGCAGCTATTAAATGCCAAAAATCTAACAGCTGGTCCAAAATCTTACCAACAATACTATTAGGATTAAGAACGGTGTATAGGGCAGACATCGGAGCTTCACCTGCTGAGTTGGTGTACGGTACTGTGTTAAAATTGCGAATTTTTAGTAGAAAGTAATGGTCATGTTAATGAATCGGAATTCATTAAAGAATTTAGAGAAACAATGTCGAAAATTAGACCTACAACTACTTCGCATCATAGTAAACCTCGTGTTTTCGTACAAGATAGTTTAAATAACTGCTCTCACGTTTTTGTACGAACCGACGCAGTAAAAACATTGCTTCAAAATCCGTATACTGGCCCATACAAAGTTATCGACCGTTTCGATAAATATATTAAAATTCAAATTAATAATCGTTTTACAAAAATTTCTATTGATAGGTTAAAAGGTGCTCACTTAACTACAGAAGAAAGCAACACGATATCAGAATCTCAAAATTTAAAATTATCAGAATCAGAATCTCACAATTTGAAATCATCAGAATCAGAAGACAAATCAACAAGTAAAACAACGTCATCAAGTAAAGAAGTACCAACAACAGAAGTTACTTCAAAAAGTGGTAGAAGAGTCGTGATACCCAAACGGTATCACTAAGGGGGAGTATTGTTGGAACGACAATACTATTATTTAGAGAGATAGTTATTTATTTTTCTTCACAGAAAACTCGCTTACTGGGTAGTACTGAAACCTTGCCGCAAATAATGAGATGACATTTGTTCAGTAAACTATTTATTCAATTTATTCTCGTTCCTTCTTTCAATGTGTATAGATGTTAATAAATATTGAATAAATAATAAATAATAAGTATTATAACGTAGAATAAATAATTGTGTCTCTTAATTAACTAATTTATATAGCCAATACGCTATAATTCGTCTCTTTTTCTAAAAGATTTTTTCCTTAGAAAATAAATAATATTTATAGTTTACAATATGCACGTTATTAAAAATTCCTTTAATCATTTGTATTTTATCTCCTGTTATTTCTTTGTAATATTTTTTCGATTTATTTTCTTCATGTTTAGGGGTCATCGAAATGTTTCCTAAAATACCATCATTTAGTAACTTAATTTTCTTATTCTCGACTTCTGATTTTTCTATTAAGTTTCCTTCACAAGAGCCTATATTCGATTTAACATATTTAATTTCAATTTAATTTTCAGTGCTTTTATTACTTTAGTTATTTTCTTCTTTATCTTATATTAAATTATTACATAATTCAGGGTCTATCCAATAATATTTTTCTTAAATTAATTATTGAAAGCAATGAGCTGGGCTCTTTCAGTTCACTCCGTCCTCGTTTCCCGAACCCATTGTCGTTTTGAATTCGTAGGATTTACGAGCTTCACACTCTAAAATTCTATGTCCTTTCCTTGCACACCATTCGCAATGAATTTCTAAACTTTCGTTCATACCATTTATACTATGAACTTGAGACTGGCTTTGTTCCTTAGTTTGCGAATATATCATTACGCATTCATTTACTCCATGTCCACTTCTTCCACAATATGAACATTACACTGGTGTTGACTGGGATTGCCACGTGCAATCTGTACTAAGGTGACCTGGTTTACCACACTTAAAACATTTTATAGTATTATTATTTGCTGTTCTAAAAGAAATATTGCCCTCTAAATGAAATGTTGCCATTATTATTATTATTTCCATTGTTATTATTCTTATTATTACTATAATTATTATTATAATTATTATTTTTTCTATTATTGTGTTGGTAGGTATTACCATTAAATATATTTTGGTTTCCATTATTATTAATTGTGTTGGTAGGTATTACCATTAAATATATTTTGGTTTCCATTATTATTATTATTAAAATTGTTGTTATTGTTGTTGTTGTTGTTGTTGTTGTTGTTGTTGTTGTTGTAGCGGGTCCAGGCCTGTAAATGAACCAAACCAAAGAAGTACCAACAACAGAAGTTACTTCAAATTACTAGTAATTACTACTACTATTCTACAATACTACTTAGATTTAGAAAAAAAAAAAATTTAGCTTAAAATTAAGATTAAAATTAAAATTAAGCTTAAAGCAATGGTGTTATAAAGCGAATATGTAGAATTAGGTCGGGAGACCAAGGAAAACGACTACACTCCGTGGCTTGCGCCATAAGTCGGTTACTTCCAGATTTGTTGGGTGATTGGGGCAGGAGAAAAGGTGCGAAGTGTCGTGAGTTCCTTGGTTACAGTCGGGACAAGTACTGTCGATACCTGGTATTGTGCGTGCTTGGTAGCTGCGCAATATATGGCACCAGCCAGACCGGAGTTGTGCCAGAGTAGTTCTTGTTTCTCTAGGCAGTAACGTCTTACTCGCATCCACTTGTGTTGGGCGAGAACCAAGGACTCTATTCACTTTGCTGGAGGACAAGGCTGAGGAGACAGCGTCCTGGTGGATGGTGTTCAGGGCTGCCTTAAAGGAGGTGGGGTTCCAGGAAGTGGGGATGGAGGAGGTTATGTTATTTTTAAAGGACCTAAGGTCTTGACGGATGGTACGTGGAGGGGGATCATGGGAGGTAATGTTGTGGTTGGGGTGGGATGGATTATGGCAGGCTAGCAAGAACTGCTTAGTGAGCAGTTCATTGTGTTGCCTGACGGGAAGGATTGACGCTTCGTCATGGAGGTTGTCAGGATGGGTGATGGAGTGGCATCCGGTTGCAATGCGTAGAGCAGTGTTCTGTTTGGTGTGGATTTTTGACCATTGAGTTTGACTCAAGAAAGAGGTACAGACGGGGGCTGCGTGATTAATGACAGGTCTACATATGGCTTTGTACGTCGCAACGACGGTTTCTTTGTTCTTACCCCAAGTGGTGCCGTCCAGCGCCTTTAGAACCCTGCTTCTACTGCTGCCAGCATCGCAGATTGCCTTAGCATGTTTGGAGAAGGTGAGGAGGTTATCAAAAGTAACCCCCACCCTGTTCGATTTAACTAATTTTTTGTCCTTCCAAGGTTATTATTCCAGGAAAATATATATAAACTTATCATTTAAGTTTTCTGTAATTTTGCTTTTAATTTAACATAATGTGAATGTGATATGAAATAATATCCAATATTCCGTTTATATAGCTCCTAAAAATATGCAAAATGTCGGTTTTTTGCAAAATTTTACATGATTAAGCATTTTGATTAATTATAAGTGTGAGGCAAATGATTATAATTTATTAATTAATGCACTTTAAAGAAATATGATTTTCGAAAGTTTTCTCAATATTTCTTTTTAAAAATATAGTGCAGTTATAATTTTACAAGTACATTAAAAATGTATTTTTTTGATTTTTGAAGGGCCACAACGGAAAGGGGAGGGGAGATACGGATACAATTTCTTCAGAGACTCTAGTTCTTTTTAAGATATCTCTTTGGTACAGAAGCCTTCCATAATAAGCAGTTTGGGAAATACAGGGTGTTAAAAAAACTACAAAAAGTTGTAAGAAGATAACGGTATTTTTATACATCAAAGAATTACATTTTAAAAAATTTGTTAATTTCGCAATTAAAATAAAAATTTTCGATCTTGGAGGGGGAATAACTCAGAGGGGAAAAGAGATAGAAGAAAATTTGTTCTACTGGACCTATTATTTTATTACTATCTATCTATGGTCAAATTTTATTACTCTATCTTAATAGATGTAGAAGTTTGTGTAAAAGGACGGACAGACGGACAGACGGACAAACAGAGTAAACTAATATACACATTTCTTTCAATTTGTAATATAAACACATTTCTCACATTTCTTTAAATTTGTAATATGAAAAGGATTTTCTTTATTTTATTTTTTTTCTAAATGTGAATGTGAATTATGCCTCAATTCACAACATGACCGACGGTACTTCTTATGAGTTCCCAGTGCGATTTTTGACGTGATTTTTACGTAATAACGACGTTTATGTTTCACGTTGAACGCACTTTGAAAGTCCGTCAAATGCCCATATAAAATTTTCAACGATGTCCGCAAATTTCAGTACATTTTATAAAATTTCAACGTGCTTATTTGACGTGAAAAGAACGTTAACACTAAACGTTTAATTTACGTCAATCATTCAACGAACTAAAATAAGTATTACGAATGTTGTACTGCTGTAAATTGATTTTAAAATAAAATAACACAAAATTCTAATTTTCAATAATATATTTTATTATGTATCACGTTTTTTATATAATACTATAAAAATAAATACTTAAGCAAATAAAATATAATTAAAAAAGTTAACAAAAATTACAGTCTTTTAAAATTCATTTCGACTGATTTTACTTAAAAAATAATTTTAATAAAAAGCTAACAAATATTACAGTCTTTAATCCATTTCCACCAGTGGCGGATCGTGATCAAAAGTTGTGGGTGGGCTAAAGGAAAAAATTTTGGTATGAAAAGCAAAGATTTGAGGTTATTAAATATACAACCTTTTGAATTTTTCGTTTTAGTGAGTTAATCACATTGGCATCTAAGCTAATCATTAGTTAGTTAATCACATTGGCATCTTAATATGTTTTTCATTTTCTTTCCAATAAAAAAATCATTATGCATATGCTATGTACACAAGAAAAATAAATCACATATTATACACAACAAAAATTAGACACATTCAAAAAAAAATCGAGCTAAATAAACGAAAATCATGGCACACTCCATACATATTTGAATAGTTATATTTGTATGCAATTGTCTTAAGTTTTCTCAACTAAGAATAAAATTGTTACTTTCTGAAATTTATGATCGCCTGGTACTAATTTTAAAAATTTAGTTTTAAAGTGTGCTATAATTAAATAATTTTTTGTCTACTGAGGGAATTTAAAATATAAGCGATAAAATTATTGCTATGGGCTGCGATTTTCCAGCCCATGAAGATATATTTATTTATTTTTTAATACAAAATATTTATATAACGAAATAAATATTTCATGCAAATTTTTACTCAAAGGAATAATTCGTTCTAGGGGCTGCGATTTTCTAGCCCACGATGATATATTTCTCTTTTTTTTAATGAAAAATATTTCATGCAAATTTTCAGTATAGGAATATTTCTTCTATGGATAAGAGATTTTCTATCCCATGATATATTTTTCTCAATATAAATTTTTTAATATAGGAGAAGGAAATAACTCAACTCAATAATGTTGATTATAAAATATGCGCGCCTGGTAGTTTGGTTTAAAAAATTTGAAAATTGACATTGCTTGCTCATATAATGGAAATTTTCTAATAATTTTCTTCCATAGAAAAAATAATAAAATTCTGAAAATCATATAGCAATAACAAATATTTCGCATTTCTATGGGGAACACATGGTCTTCGTGGGCTAGTTTAAATTAGCCCAGCCTGATCCATACAAAATTCAACACATACGCAAAATTGTTTTGTATAAAATTAGTATAATAAGGTGGGCAAATTTCAATTAGCCCCTGAAGTAAAGAGAAAAGAGTAGTTGTCTTTTTATAATGAAAAAGTTATGTAGTGTTAGTATAATATATTTGTATTTTAGCGTTCATATTCATATTTAGATTTTAGATTATATTTTTATATACATATTATATTTCGCAGCGGTGGTGTACGAATTTCGATGGAAAAAATTATGTACACGTATATTATATGACATTTATTTTAAAAAAATTTGAATTTTTTTTGCTCATTTTTATAATGTATTTTAAATCAATATTTTTTAGCATTTTCCTGTAAATTCAGGTTGGGCTTAGCCCACCCTACCCAATATGACGAGCCGCCGCTGATTTCCACTGATTTTTCTTATAAAATAATTTTAATAAAGAGTTAAGAAAAAATTACAGTCTTTAATCCATTTCGACTGATTTGACTTAAAAATAATTTTAATAAAGTTAACAAAAAATTACAGTCTTTAATCCATTTCGACTGATTTTACTTAAAAACTAATTTAAATAAAAAGTTAACAAAATAAATTTTAATAAACAGTTAAAAATAAATTACAGTCTTTAATCCATTTTGACTGATTTGACTTAAAAACTGATTTTAATCAAAAGTTAACAAAAAATAATTTTAATAAACAGTTAAAAATAAATTAGTCTTTAATCCATTTCGACTGATTTGACTTAAAAATAATTTTAATAAAGTTAACAAAAAATTACAGTCGACTGATTATTTCGACTGATTTTACTTAAAAACTAATTTTAATAAAAAGTTAACAAAAAATAATTTTAATAAACAGTTAAAAATAAATTACAGTCTTTAATCAAGTTTGACTGATTTGACATAAAAACTGATTTTAATAAAAAGTTAACAAAAAATAATTTTAATAAACAGTTAATAATAAATTACAGTCTTTAATCCATTTCGACTGATTTTACTTAAAAACTAATTTTAATAAAAAGTTAACAAAAAATAATTTTAATAAACAGTTAAAAATAAATTACAGTCTTTAATCCATTTTGAATGATTTGACTTAAAAACTAATTTTAATAAAAAGTTAACAAAAAATAATTTTAATAAACAGTTAACAATAAATTACAGTCTTTAATCCATTTTGACTGATTTGACTTAAAAACTGATTTTAATAAAAAGTTAATAAAAAATAATTTTAATAAACAGTTAAAAATAAATTACAGTCTTAAAAATAAAAATTATATAAAAATTATATACCATATAAGATATAACACATCATTTAGGCTTTTCAATGACGAAAAGTCTTTTCGGCCATGTGAACCGTTCCAATTGTATTGGGCCAAAATATTATCATTAAATTTTTTTGCTAATCCAGCAGTATTAGTTTCTTTTCCTAAAAATAATATTCTTAAAAGCTTTATAATAACATTATTTATGTACATACCAAATATGATGCAAAAACTTCAATTCAATTCAATTTTTTTATTTAGCTCATCCAAATCATCATCTAATGATAATATTATGTCATATTTAGAAGTTTTTACGATATGGTTCTTTATTGCTTTCACGTCAGTGACTAGTTCCTTCAAAGTTGCTGTAAAATTTTCAAAAGCAATTTCCAAAGAAGCTACTCTCCTTTCGATATTAACCCTGTTCTCAACAGCAGCTAACTGCGCTGGAACATTGTTTTTTTGCAACTGCATCCAGCAACCTTTCTAATTTAGCCTCTAAATGTCTAGTTTCTTTACCATAATTAATGTTGGAATTGGTTATATTATCAGCCAAATCAACATTTAACTGTTGCCCAGCATCATCGTTGGTTTCAAATGATTGTTGTTCGGAATAAATTTCTTTGTTATAAGGTCGGTAAAGATTAATTAATTCACCGTCTATAATTGTAAAATTTAAAAATTAATTTTTCATATTATATAATTACTAAAAAAGTTGATTCTGTAAACTATTAAATTGTATATATATTTAAAACATAAAGGGAGATTTACAATGTGGCGTGCGTGCAGGTGTCGTACGCGTTGCTCTCAAATTTTGAACCACAATGTAGCGTGCGTTTGACAAGTATGAGTAATAAAAAATACACAAAATATCAAAGCAAACTAGAAATATACGTGTATGAATAAATATTTTTATGAATGTCTATATTAAAAATAACAAAATATCAAAGCAAACTAGAAAATAGTGTATGAATAAAGTTAATTATGAATGTCTATATTAAAAAAATTGAACATCTCTTAAGTGTTTCCACAGTATTTTACACAATAATAAATTAATATTAAATTTTCAAATAATTAAAATAGTTCACATTTATTTAATTTACCAGTTTCTCCAAGCTCTTTTGCTCTTCTGCAAACAAAAATTCATTACTTTTAACTTTTTCGATCAAAAGTTCATAATTATTTAATTAATATTAGATCTTTACTACAAAAATAATATCACAACCAAAAATAAATATAAAAAAATCATTTGTTAACGAATCAACGCTTCAAAAAAGTAGAAAGTAGCTCTACTTTACGCGTGCGACAAGCGTGCGTGCGTTTGAAAAAGTACATTTAAAGTTGTTCGATATATTTTCTTTTATTCTACACAACCTGTCAATGCTTTACGCGCGCATGCACGCGTCTCTTGCAACATTCTGTTTCTCTTTTAAAAATCTCAACTACCTGATAATTGTAATTCTGAGCTCTGCGAAGTAACTATTGGAGTTTGCATGTCTCATTTACTATGTAATTGGATAGGCTTTGGCAAAATTATAATATTTGGTTTTGACTGGCATGATTTTTTTTTTTTTTGTGTGTGTAAGTTTTATATTAAAAGTATTGTAATTGTTTAATAATTTTCCTATCATCAGTAACGACAATATTTAAGAGTTTATCATTTATCTAGAGCTAAATGATTTTTATTTATGTTTTCTTGTAGATTCTTTATATTTCTCTAAGTAATGTCATTTATTTTTACCTGTTTATTAGAACTTGTAATAACATTATGAATTTTTTCATTCGATATTTTCAAATTATTTTCTATTTCTAGTCTATCTTCCTCATCCATTGTGCCAAAAATCCACTTCAAAAAGGTTCCGAAATTAAAGATCTCTTATGTCTAAATGGTATTAGTGAATGTACAGTTTTATTTTGTTAAGTTTTCTTATAGGTGTATTAATTAGATTTTCATCATCAGGTAAAATAAATGTGGTTTGTATTTGTGATTCTATCATATTGAGAGTAGTTTCTATATCATTTAAATCAATAATATGAATAATTTTAGAATAATTTTCGATTATTTTAACTTTTCCTTGTTGAATTATAGTATAACCAGCTTCGGTATCTAGTTTTTCAACATTAATGAGGGCTTGAGCCGGGCTGATTAGGGCAAGTAACATGATTGGTATTATTATACGAATCTGAAAAGTTTTTAAAATTTCTTTTAATACGAGAAGGATGAATATTGTTCTTTCTTATATCAGTTAAATTATTTTTTGTAATTAAGTATTTTATTTTCTTATATCTAGGTAATTCTTTATATCTTAAAGCTGCTGGGTTTTTTATAAGGATATCTTTAGTATTAGGTAAATTAAACTCTTTTCTATTTTTAATTAAGTCTGTTATAACTTTATCTTTTTTTTTGTTGAATTAAATTTCGTATTTTTTTGGGAATTAAAGGACGTTTTTTTTGTTACCTTTCTACTGGGCAAACCAGAAGACGCAGGTAAAAGCTTTGTATGGCGATTTTGTAGGTAACACTATGACGCATCCAAATCAAATTTTTAAAAAAAATTTACACCCGGCAAAATTTTGGAAAAACTGGCATTTTTCAGAAATCTGATTATTTTTTTTTTTAAATCATAACTTTATTGCACTTTAACGCAGACCTAGCAACCGGTGAAAATAACGGTAACATCGAAATAAAGGTAAAGGTATTAATTGTCTATCAAACGCGCCTAGTTTGGATATTCTAGGTTCAATACGCTAAAAGTTATAATTGAATAAGTGCTTGTACCTACTTCTCCGAAGGACTTTTTTAAAACACCCTGTAGCTCAGTGGGTGTTGAAAATGCACCCCCCCCCCCTTCCATTCGATTTTTTGCTTATAATGAACCAAGGAACCACCCCTTTACGGATTAGCATCCCAAACCGGGACACCCTGTATATTTCGACTGCTTTCAAAATTTTACTTTCAGTATCTAAATTCGATAGAGTGATATTAAATATTCTAATATGTTCTGTAATTGTTCCATGAGCTCTTTCTATATCAGAGTTATCTGTATGACTTCGCGGATAGGTAAAATGAACTTCAATATTTTCTGTTCTACAGAAATCTTTTAAATTTAATCCATCAAACTCATTATCAAATATAAATTTTTTTGGTTTACCAAATAATGAATTTCTAAGTTTTAAAGCTTGAACTATTGTTACGCTATTTCTATCATTTAGTTTTGATATTGACAAATGTTTAGTAAATCTATCTATACTAGTTAAAAATTTTTCTTTTTTTAGATAAAACACATCAGCATTTCATTTGGTTCTGATGGAGTTTCTAATGTTTGAAATTTATATTGAGTAGGGTTCCTATCATACTTAGCTAGATTACATATGTCACAATTATTAATATATTTATAAATATAATCTTTTAATATAATATAAGTTTTTTATTTCAGAAAAATTTTCTAAAATACCCCTATAATTACTATTTTCATGAAATTCTTTAATTACTTTTATCAAGTCTAATTCATTTTCAACATTCTTCACATTTTTAGTACACAAACTTAATTTTGTTATCGTTACTAAATAAATTAATGAGTTTATTTTGTAAGATAGCATATTGGCTATCTTCTTCAGTATAAATTCCCGTTATACCCTTCTTTATCAAACGTCGTAATGTATTATTTAGATAATTGTCATATCTAAGATTTTCTTCAGATATACATATATATTAATCTATGTTTTTTATATATTACTATTAATTCTTGTAATTTGTGTTTAATAAGATGAATTTGTGTAAAATATTTATTCACGACATTATCAACAATTGGAAAATGGTTACCCAAATTTTTGGGCACCGCTATGAATTGTCGCCATCTCACTATTAATTTCACAATTATTTTCAGTTTCTAATATAAATATTTCATTATTTTTCGTATCAATCCTACTCAAGAAATCATCTACTTTATTGTCCTTCCCTTTAACATATTCTATATCGAAATCGAACTCGTTTAATTTTATTTTCCATCTTTGTAATTTAGAATTAGGTTCCTTTAAGGAATTTAACCAAACTAAAAGACGATGGTCTGTTTTTATTGAAAATTTAACTCCATATAAATAAGGTCTGAAATATTTGGTAGACCAAACAATGGCTACAAGTTCTTTTTCAATAGTACTGTATTTAATTTCATGTTCATTAAGTGTTCTACTTGCGAAGGATATTGGATGTTTTTGCGATAAAACAGCCCCTATTGCATATTGACTCGCATCAGTAGTTAATGTAAATTTCTGATTAAAGTTTGGATATTTTAATATTGATTCTTTTGTAATTATTTCTTTAAGTTTTTCAAAGGATTCAAAATACCTTGTATTATTTATGTCGATTTTATTATTTTTTTTAGAGAATTCGTAAGAGGTTGTTCTACTTTAGCATAATCCTTAATACATTTTCGGTAATAACCTGTTATACCTAAAAAGCTTTTTATTGCTTTGCAAGATTTTGGAAGTTTAAGTTTTTATAACTTGAATTTTATTTGGATTAGGTTTAATCCCATTATTAGTTAACAAGTGACCTAGATATTCCGATTCTTTTGCGAAAAATGAACATTTATTTAGTTGGATTTTTAAATTAAATTTACTTAACCTTTGAAATATTTTCGAAATAGCTACTATATGTTCTTGGAGTGATGTACTAAAGATTAGTATGTCATCAATATAAACAACACAAATAATATTAATAAAATCTCGTAATACGTAATTTATCATTCGTTGGAAAGTAGCAGGAGCATTTTTCAGTCCAAAAGGCATCCTGACATATTCATAATGACCTTGTGGGGTCGAAAATGCTGTTTTCGCTTGATCGATTTCATCAACTAGGATTTGATGAAATCCTTTAGCGAGATCTAGAGTGGTGAAGTATTGAGCTGTACCTAATTTATCAAAGAGTGATTCTATATTTGGAATCGGAAATTTATCATCTATAGTTATTTCATTAAGTTTCCTATAGTCAACAACAATTCTCCACTTCTTTTCTCCAGAATTATCCAATTTTTTCGGGACAACCCAAATAGGAGAATTGTAGGGTGAATTGCTATGTTTTATTATTCCTTGATTCAACATTTCTGAAACTTGTTTTTCTACTTCCTGTTCATGAATTTTAGGGAATCTATAAATTTTGGAATATATTGGTTGACTATCTTTCGTAATGATCTTATGTTTAATATCAATAACATTAGTCAATTTTTGACCTTCTTGATAAAACAAGTCTTTATTTTCAACAACAATTTTTTTAAAATTTTTATATTCTTCTTCGTTAAGATGGTCAGTTTTAATATAATTAAAAATATTATTATTACTGATATCTAAAGAATATAGATAGTTTACTTCATTATAAGGACAAGAGTTAATAAAACTAGTAATTTTTTCCATAATTTCAATTGTATTATTTTCTAGATCAATTTTTGCATCGAATTTTTTATTATTAAATTTCAAAATTTTCCAAACCATTGTAGCATCATGATTAAATTCTATTGGTACGTCAGTTATTATTTCATTGGTAATTTGACTCCAAATTTTACTCCAAATAAGGTAAAAATTTCAATTGGTTTTTTTATTTTAATGCGTTTTATATTTGGAAAAAGGCTATTATGTATTAAAGATATTGATGGTCCGGTATCTACTAAACAATTGCATTTTTTATTATTTATTGTTAATTCAACTATTGGTAATGGGTTCTTCGAGGCTGTAAACGAAAAAAATTTTCAATTGTATTTATATCAACATCCATTGGTTCACTTTGTCTATTATTATTATAATTATTAGACATTCCCGAATTTTGATATTGATTTCGATTGAAACGATTATGTTGGTTTTGATTAAATCTATTATTTTGATTAAATTTATTATTTTGATTTTGATTAAATCGATATTTTGATTAAATCTATTACTTTGAGAATTATTAAATAAATTGTTTGCAGAGTTATTAAAGTTAGAATAATCTGGTCTTTGATTTCTAAAAAATCCAGAATTATTATAAGAGTTATTTCTATTTGGAGAATACGAGTTAGCATTAGTTCTTTGTTGCTTATTATTATTAAAATTATTACAATTTCTTAAATTATAATTATTTTTATTTAAGACAGGAATATTAGAAATTCCAGTTTGAGATAGTTCGAAGAAAGTTCTTCTAAAGATTTTACATCCTTAATTCTTAAAAACATACTATCTGTGCGAGGAACTTTATTCAAAAAAATTTCTAAAATACTTTTTCCGTTATTAATTGTATTAAATTCAATCGGAAAATTATCGTCTAATTTTATTTTAAATTTAATTTGTCTAAAACTTTAGAAAGATCATGATAATATTGACTTACGTTTATAAATTTAACTGCATCAGCTTCTTCTTTTAATTTAAGGTAAGATTGTTGAATACCAAAGGATCTCTTCAATTGGTTTTTTATTTGGTCCCACGTTGCATTTTCGAGACGTCTTATTGATATTGCTGCTGGTCCTTGTATCTTCGTTATAAGGATGTTTGATAAATATGCTTTTAAATTTTGTTCTTGAGTCAATCCGACGAGTGATAAAATGAGATAATTCAAAAGTATCATCACCTCTGAATATTGGAACTGATCTTGCTTCTGTTATAAGATCCCTTGCTGTGATAGTATTTAGATTTACTGCCATGATATTTTTTATGTTGATTATATTATTAGTAATAATATTTTTTATTGAATTTTCTTCAGCGATTGAATTGAGTTTATCTGGTTTATAAATTCTTTGTGGTATTTTATAAGGTTTCATAAATAAATATTTCTCTATTTTATTTTATTTATTTTCAATAAATTCTTGAAAGAAACCTGGTTATGGCAATTCACAAAATTTTATTTTTCTTGATAACTTTTTTTTTTGTTTTAAGTTTTGAAAAATATTTTATGTAATTATTAGCTGAGTATTTTTATTCCTACTCTGTACTATAAGAGTAGAGTATCTGTATGGTTGTTGTTGTAGCTTACTTAAGTGGCGGATTATACGATAAGCGGACTAAGCGGTCGCAGGGGACCCCAAGCTTTTAGGGGCCCCAAAAAAAGGTGTGAATTTTTCTAGCGCCAAGGAAAAATTACTTAAGAAACACTATGGGAGAAGACAGATTAAATGATATGGCGATTTTGTATATAGAAAAAGATATTTTTAATCAAATTAATACAGATAAAATAATAAATGAATTTGCAAAAGATAAAATTGTTATTTTATTTATTTCCCAGGTTCTTTAGTTGAACTCTCTAAAGCTACGTTTCCACCGCAAATGAAACGAGATTTAAGTAAATTGGTTTATCGAGTTTGTGTATTATTTTTTATCAATTTTTCAATAATTTTACTTGCTGAACTAACTTTTAATACATTTTATGCAAAATTATTTGAAAAAACTAAATTTTGTATTCAAAAATACGATAAACCAACCTCGGGTTTGTCAAAAGAAAAGCACATTTCCTCAAAATCGCCTCATGTAGAACTATGAGCTATTCTAAAACAATGGGAATTCCTATACGATACATGTATAGTATTTTTTAGTAGTATTTTCAATGTACTATACATAGGAAAGATAAAAAATTATATGGTAAATATAGGTAAAAAATGTGTCCCTGTTCGTTTATTTTTTTTTCCTTCCAAGGTTATTATTCCAGCAAAATATATATAAACTTATGATTTAACTTTTCTTTGATTTTGCTTTTAATTTAACATGATGTGATATGAAATAATATCCAATATTCAATTTATATAACTCCTAAAAATATGCAAAATGTTCGTTTTTTGCAAAATTTTACATGATTAAGCATTTTGATTGATTATAAGTGTGAGGCAAATGATTATAATTTATTAATTAATGCACTTTAAACAAATATTATTTTCGAAATTTTTCAATATTTGTTTTTAAAAATATTGTGCAGTTATAATTTTACAAGTAAATTAAAAATGTAATTTTTTGATTTTTGAAGGGCCATAACGGAAAGGGCAAAGGAGATACGGATACAATTTCTTCAGAAACTCTAGTTATTTTTTGGATATCTCTTTGGTACATAAATTTCAGCCTTCCATAATAAGCCGTTTGGGAAATACAGGGTGTTAAAAAAACTAAAAAAAGTTGTATGAAGATAACGGTATTTTTATACATCAAAGAATTAAATTTTAAAAAATTTGTTAATGTCTCAATTAAGATAAAAGATTTTCCTATCTTATAGTTTTTACAGACCCCAAAATATTTTATTGGTTTAAAAGTTATGAGATGTTCAATATGGGCAATTTTCGATCTTGGTGGGGGAATAACTGAATAATTTGGTTATTTATATATATATTATTATTATTTCGTTTAGTTCAATTTTTGGTATTTATTATTATTTAAGAGATAGTAATTTACACTTAAATGTAGGTAGTTATTATTTATTTGTTTATACACTTGTACGTAATTAGGTTAGTTTGGTTATTTATTAATTAAGTATTAGTTCTAAAGTTATCATAATAAATATTAACATTAACTCCGTAGAATAGATCACTAGGATAAGTCACATAGTTAGTAGAAAACATTTTTTTTAGGTAGTATTACTTATAGTATTAGTTAGTAAATTTATTAGTATAAGCTAGTTATAGGATTAGTTAAATTTTTTTTATTATTTGGGATTATATATTAAGTATTTATTCATTTATTGGTTTAGGATTATTTATTATTAGTAAAATTTATTAGGATAAGTTAAATATTATTAGTTAAATTGTTTTTGTGTTAGATTCGTAGGTTATGGATTATTTATGAGTTAGGGAATTTTTTTTAGTCAATAGTAGTATTTAATTAGTTTATAATTAGTATAGCTTATTTACTTATTTGTAATATTATAGTTAGTATTCAGTATAGATTAATAGTTAAGATTAATTATAAAGTTGATATTATTATTAGTGGTAAATAGTTATATGTTATGTTCTATTTTTGTAAGACATCTGGGGTGTGACGAGTCGGTGTTTGTCAGGCCTATCTGGAACGCTAAGTTCCAGATGGGTCTGTTTTGTGACACCGTGTATTTTTTTTGTATATTTATTTCTAAAAAGAAATTATAAAATTAGTAAAATAAAAAAATCTTAAAAAATTACCTTATTTATTTGTTTACATCGTCCATCTTGATGTTATTATTCTGCCGACTTGTCATATTCCAGATGTCAGTCAGCAGAAAGGCACGCAGGTTTATTTGTTAGGTTGGTAGTCCTGTAGGTAGTAATTCGATTTCCGTTGGTGCGGTCTCTTGATTTTCGGAACAGAAAAACAATAGACAACCTTTGTTGCCGTTGTGGGCCATGTTTTGATTCCGAAGGCAAAGAGATCGCGCGGTCGGGGAACAATAGAGTTTTCTAATTTGAAAAATTTATGGGGGTGGAAAAAGAGAATTGAAGTCGGACGGGTGGTTGGATTTTTTTTTGTTGAAAAAAATACAAAAGGTTATAAAAACCAAATTTTTCTTTTGGATTAATTTGGATGGAAAAGAAATTGTTTTTTTTTGAAAAAGAGAAAAAATAAATATATAAAAAAATGAAAAAGTTATATAATTATATCTTCTATAGACTATATTAAAAAAAACCATTTTGTTTAAAAAAATTTATATTAGTAAAGTATTGAAAAGAAAATTTGTGGTAGTACCTTCAATAGAAGAAGAAAATTAGAAAAATAAAAAGAGAAAAAAAAAGATAATTATTTTTGAAAAAAAGAAATTGAAATAATAAAAAAAATTATAATAATAAAAAAAATCCACCGCTTCCGGCACGGGAGTATCCAAATTAGCCTAATTACATACATATTAAAAAAAATCCAATAGTAATTGTGGTGGTTTTTTTTTTTGGTAAATTTTTTTTGTTGAATTAAGTGTATGTACTATGGGAGCTGGTTCCCGTCCAGTCCAGACATGTACGGAGCAGGAAGCGGCAGACCAGGTATGTTGTAGAATTTTTATTTAAATTATGGTGTAACAGTAACGCGTCAATTAAATTATTAATCGGTAATAGTTCTTAGGATGATAAATAATTAATTTTTTTTTGTGTATTGGTAAAGTAGATTTTTTTTTGTTATACTATATTGGAAAGTAGATTTTTTTTGTTATTTAATTATTTATTAGTTTTGTTAATTAATTAATTATTAGCTATTGCTAGAAAGTAGAGTTTTTTTTGGTTTTTTTTTGTTAATTAATTACACCAAATCTTGCCAATTCTTTCATTGTCGCCACCACATATAATTAAATTGCAATATTAAATATTATTAAAAATTATTATAATTCTAAAACAAATAAATGTCTTGTTTCATTTTTATTAGAATTTAATTGAATTAATATCGTTTTTTTTTATTAAAAAAAAAAAAAATTATTAATTTATTTATTTTATTTCCCTAGGATGGATCGCAATGGATTTCTTGCTCCTTTCTTACCTCATTCCTTAAACGATGGTGCTTCATTTTAAAAATTTGTGAAATTTTTTATTAGTGAAAGCATCATCGTGTTGTTGTATTGATGGCCGTTTGGATCACTGGTCGACTTACGCCCCATAGACTGAGCAAAGCTGGCAAAAATCAGGAGGAAATTCCAGTGATCCAAGGAGTTCTAGTATTAGAAATTTTGGTCTAGCGTTGTTTTTGTGATGTGCTGTTGGTCACCCTAGACCTGGCGCCCACTTCACTAGAACTCCGAAGCTACCTCCTCCGACCTACATAAAGATAACAGGTGGTCATTTTTTATTTCAAAAATTAATCATTTTTGAAGGGTTTAGTGTTTTTTTTTAATTATAAATGTTATTGCCAATTTTAAGTTTTTTACGCCCTTTATCTTAAATTTTTAATAAATTTGTATTTTATGTAGGAACTAAAATTCATACAGATTGTTGGGAAGGATACATAGATTTAAATCTAATTTGTTATATGCATAAAAGAGTAAACCATTCAGAGAATTTCGTAGATCCAGAAACTAATGCACATACCTAAAGTATTGAAAGTTCGTGGAGATACTTAAAAAGACGTTTAAGCCGAGGTGGTATACGGAAATATAATATGGATTTACATTTAATATGGATTTACATGTTAAAAGCTCGGGCCCGTTATTCGGAAGTACAGCCTATAGCTTTTGGTATAGTGGTAATTAAATATTATTAATTACGTTAGCTATTAATTAATAAATAAAAAGAATACTATACACTATAAAATATAATATTTATTTTATTATTATTTACATCCTATCACTTAGAAAACAAAAAAGAGAATAAATTCATATATAAAATAATAATGTTTTCCAATTATAATTTAAAGCCTTGTAACATTCTCAATGATAATTGATATGATAGCTGAAGATAAGTTCGGCTTCGGAGGAGTTGTGTTCGGAAGCTGAGAGCGTTGGGCGCCAGGTCTGAGTGACCTAGCCGCAATCACTAAAATGAAACGAGATCAAGAATTAATTTTTTTTTTCGACAAAAAAAAAACTACTTCTCTTTTTATTTACTCTCAGGCTCCAGGATCATTGGGATTTCCTCCTATGGTTGCCGGCTTAGCAGAGTCTGTGGGGTGTGGGTCGACCAATGATCCTACTAACTACCATATTGTCGGAATATCCAACTCTTCAATCTCGAAGAGTCACAAGAGAATGACATCCTGACTACGCTGGTGTTATAAAAGTTACCTTTTATAATTGTTTTTCTTTTTTAAATAAAACACTTTATTATTTTCTTTTCCATTAAGTCACTTTATTATGTCCAATTTTACCTTTTTTTATATATTTATTTAAATATTGTATCTAATTATTTATTGTTTTTCATTTATCGTAATTTTAAATTAATTATTTTATAAAATTAGTTCTACTTATTTGTTTTTAAACTTTAGTTTTTCTTCTTAATTTCTCAATTATAATTATTTATTAAAATAAATAATTATTAACTTTTTTTTTTTATTTTAACAATTTAGAATTAATTTAACAACTTTACAACAATTTTAGATTTATTTTTAGAACGATAACTTTAACTTTTATTTAATAATAATAATTTTAAGTTTTATTTCATAATTTTTACTCGACTTTTTTTAATTAATTACTTTAGTTGGTGTCTACTTGACACCCAAATTAAACTTAATTTTTACTACCAAAAAACAGCCAATTTATTTGGTTGAAGAGCTTTTTGGTTTTCCAAAATATCGCATGCGATATTTTGGTTAGCCAATCAACTCTTCAAAATTTTGTTCTAATTTAATTTTTACTTATTTTGCAAATTTAATTAATAATTTTATATTATTTCAAAATAATTTAATTTGTTTTTTGGTTGTGAATTGAAGTACTGGGTGCTTCAATTCACAACACCTTCTCTCTTTAGAAAAAATATAGGGATCGAAGTTTTTACTTCGAACACTATATTTTGAAAAATAATATTATTTTGAATTTTTCCATTTTAAAAAAAAAAATTTTATTTACTTATAGATAATAGATAATATAATAGATTTTTTCTTAATTGTATATTATATAATTAAAAAAAATATTTTTTTTAAATTTATTTAAATATATTTTTTTTATTTATGTATAAGATTTAATAATATTTTTTTTTGTAATGATAAATATTTTACTTTACTATCATTTTAATAAATTTTCTCTTAATTTAAAATAATATGAAATTTTTGATTTTATTTTTTATTTATTTGTTTCTTCAAAAATTTTTATTTTATTATATTAAAAAATCAAATTCCTTTTTTCTCATTTTTTTTATTTTATTTTTTTTGTTTTAAAATTTGTAAAATTTATTTTGTATATATTAAAAATCAAATTTTAATTTAATATTTAATTGTATATAAAGTTTTTTTTTCTTCAGATTTTTGAATAGAATTATGATTTAGGGAGATTGAAATTAAGGTTTTTATTTAAATTATTGGACATAGGTACTTTTAGTGGGAAATTAATAGGTAAATTTTAAAATATATTTGTAAATAAAAACTAGTGAGTTTAATATACTAAAAATTTATTAAAAAAATCGTTTTTTTATATGAATTTTGTGTAGGGATCCCTCCCCTTTTTTTTGTGGAACTCTATATACGTATACAATATATATATTTTTTTTAAATTTCTTTAAGTCATTTTTATAAACCAAAACTAATGGTTTTCTTTCGTTTTTTAAAATTAAAATTAACTCTTTCTTTTATTTTTGGTATGTTTTGGGGGTCATTTTTTAGGGGTTTTATTTCAAAATTTTGAATAGGGTTCAATTTT
Organism: Empis stercorea; assembly: GCA_949752835.1. Taxonomy (NCBI): domain Eukaryota; kingdom Metazoa; phylum Arthropoda; class Insecta; order Diptera; family Empididae; genus Empis; species Empis stercorea. Next base: position 21,776,267 of record OX457086.1, read on the forward strand.
ACTTTTACGTTTTCAATTTCTACATTTTCCGTGGTTACATTAACTACACAAACAGTTACAGAATTATTTTTACTTTTTACCAAACAATTTCCTAAAAACACGCCTGGTTTTATTTATTGAGCTTCACAAAAGAATTCTCCCTCTTCCGTTGTAGGGAGACTGATTGCCTTTTCCATGCGTGCTGGTACTATAATTTTCGTTGATTTTATTATTCCATTAATTTCCATTTTTTCACATTTAACATTATTAGATTCAGATACTTCTTTATTTTTAATTTCCATTGCATTGTCCATTTTATACACTTTAATTTCGTCTGCTATTACATTATTATTTAAACCAATTATTACATCATTATTCATTACTTCTTCATTGATACTTTCAATATTTTCCAAATTTTTATCTTCTATGTCATAACTATTATTATATTCCTCATTATTTACGTCCGCATTTACTACTTCCTCTCCTTCTACGTCATAATTATTATTATATTCCTCATTACTAACTGCATCATTTACTTTCATAACTTCCGCATTCACTACAATAATATCCTCCTCCTTTAATTTACTACTATTTTCACTTAATACCTCCTTAGTTTCTTGAATAACTTCCTCTTTATTTTCTATTACTTCCATAACTCCATTATTTTCCTTAAAACTCTCCTGTACGTTATCATAAATTTCTCGTAATTGTTGTATCTTTACCGCGTTTAATTGATTTGAATCTTTAATACAATGCATATTTATTTTTTCATTTTGTTTTTGTGAAAATGGAATATAAAATTCCGAATTATTTGTTTTTTGGAAATTGTAATTGGTTTTGGGTTCCTAAAATATTACAATTAGGGGACAAAAAATTGTTCCCTAAAATACCATCAACTGGTAACTTAATATCATTATCTGTAACTTGGAAATCGCATTTAAAATTTTGCCCTGATAAAAATTTACCCTCACAGGAACCTAAAGTGGAGCTCACATTGTTTATTGAACTTATTTGTATTTTATTATCTTTACATATTTGTGTTCCTTTTTTCAACGTTGAATTTTTTATTAAACTAACCTGAGCTCCTGTGTCTACTAATAACTTTACTTTGTCTGTTTTGGCTATATCTAAAGCCAATTGAACTATAGGCTCCTGTAAGGTGATGGTTGTTGTGCCCTCCCGTATGGAATGAGCTGGGCTTTTTTAGTTCACTCCATTCTCGTTTCCCGAGACTAACGCCATTCTAGATTCATAAGATTGACGTGCTTCGCAATTCAATATTTTGTGACCTTCCCTTGCACACCATTCACAAGTGGTTTCCGTGTTGGTTACTGTTAAAACTCTTTGTGGGCTTGCGCCGTTATTCCCTGCACGTGGTTTTAAACAATTAGCGGATTCGTTTCCGTAAATTCCGCAATTGGTACAATGTTTTACTTCCTTATTTAAATGAAATTGCATTGTACAATCTCTACTTATGTGGCCTTGTTTACCACATTTGAAACATTTAATCAGAGGATTTGAACTGGGTCCTCTGTTAGCGATATTTGTATTCCTAATATTATTATGATTATTATTATTACTATTATAATTAGATTGATAGTTATATCCGTTAAACATACTACCATTATTATTGTTCAATCTATTAGGGGTCTTATTGTAATAATTGAACGGGGTCTTATTGTTATTAAAATTATTATTATTATTATTATTAGAAAATTGTTTATCATTATTACTAAAATTGTTGTTGTTGTTATTATTTAGATTTCTACTCCCAGCGTTGAAATTATTGCGCACGTTTTTATTATGCTGTTGGTTATTCCTAAAATTATTATTATTGTTAAAACTTCTCTGATTATTCCCATTAGTAAATTTGTTGTTGTTGGGTTGTTCTGCTTGTAGTCCATTTTCGCTTAATTTTTTCATCATCGTTGTAATTAATGTTAGCATTTGATCCCCTACAACTGTTTGATTGTTGCTTGATGTATTAGAACTTCCAATGCCGCCTAAATTTCGAGTTTCATTCAGATATTGTCGAGCTGCTCCTATAGAGACTCGTAAATTTTCCGGATTTTTAAATAATAGATATTGTTTTAACTCTGCTGATCGCAGTCCTCCCAAAAACACTCTCTTTGCTGTGATCTCCATCTCGTTTATAAATGGTCGTCCCTCGTTGTTATATCTCTCATTTACCCTGTCCCGATACGCGGCCAATTTTTCGGATATTCGTTCTCCAAAAAGTTCTACAGTTTCCGTTTCATATTGGTACATTCCCATAATTTCCGAGGCTAAAGAAGCCATATCTTTACTTTCTATGAAACGGTTTCTTAAAATATCCTTGTATTGTGTAAAATTTTCGACGTTGGCATATCTAAAGAGAGCGTTGGCCGCACCTGTTAATTTACTGGTAATTAAAATCCGTAAAAGTATGCCTTTTTGCTCATCCCTCGTTAACTCGTATGATTGGTGAGCCAACTCCATAAAATTGTTTAGTTCGTTTTCGATGTCCAACCCTACACCTGAAAATGTTGGAACGTGTACCAAAAATGTCTTAATAATTTTTTCAACCGGTAAGAGCGTTGGTTCCAAATGGTAAGAGTTGTCATTAGTGAAATTTTCCGCGTTGTACTCATGTTGTACGGGTAACTGACGTGGTGGTGGAGGCGGAATAGGGGTCGAATTTAACCCTGATGGTCCTGGCCTATTCATTGTTCTGTTGCTAAAGAAATGAGGGTCATTTACTGGATTCATTTTGTCGGATTTTTTAATATTTAAACTTCTTCTTTCCGTTTTAGTAATAATCACTTTATTTTTCCTTGCTTGAAAAAAAAAATTTTAAGCTCGAAAAATTGTGTTTGTATTTTTCCTAAAAATTATTTTTAATTTAAATTTGATCTTATTTAATGAAAATCATTCCAATTTAATAAAATTATTTAAAAAAAAATACTTATTTTTATTTATTTTAATTTTATTCATGAATATATGCAATAAAAAAAATTTTTTGACATAAAAAAAATAAAAAATATAAATTCCCTAACTCCTAAAATTATGCAATAAAATTTTTATTTAATACCAAAAAAAAAATTTTTATAAATTTTCATAATATGAATGCTTTTACAAAAAAAACGCGCTTTGTTCTAATGAAACTTCGTACGTCATTTAAAATATTAATATTAATATCAATTAAGTTGACAACAATATTTTATATAAAAATGATCAAACGTATTTTGAAAATATATATATATATCCCTTTATATATATGTATATATAATTTTCGTCATTACGAACAAACAAAAAAAAAAAATTAATGAAATTTTGATATAAAATGTAAATAGTATAATTATATTTTAGGGGTCGAAAAAAAAAAGACAGAAATCCAATTCAATATAGTTATAAAATTTTATTAATACATATTTTTTTTCTTAAATTTTATTATAAAGACCAATCCAAATTAAGACGATGAATATATATAATTTTTTTTAAAAACTTTATTATTATATGTACTTCTAAAAGTTCACTTTTTTTTAAAAAAACCCAAAAATGTTTTATTTATCTCCTAAAGGTATGCAATGATTATAAAATATTTTGTTAAGTAAGTTTAATTGAAAAAAAAATATTTTGGTTGACTTTGTTTTGCAATGGTAAATTGAAATTGCGGTTAATTACCTTCATTATAAATTTTAAAAACAAAAAATTACGAAATTATTTATTTTCAACAAAGAAAATTCGCTAAATTTTAATTATAAGTATGTATGTATATATTATTTTGTCATAAGAGGATATAGGGTGAAAAGAAAAATATTGGGTAACAAAGAAAATTTGTATCCCAATTTTTTATTATTACATAGAAAAAAACTTTATACCAGGTTACTTGATTTTATAAAGCCCTGAGTTAACTTAATACAAACTGTACATTTGTATTGTCTTTACACAGTTTTAGTATAAAATCAACGAACCCTAGTATATTTGGTAATTAAATTCAACACATAATGCCTTTCATTGTTTTTATTACCTTATATATTTTTTATACACTACCAAGTATAAAATTTCAATGCTAATAAAAATTTAGGCAACAGAGAAAAAAAACTTTAAATAATTGCTGAAAACGCACAATTATTATAATGCAACGAAAAAAGAAATATGTATATACATATGTATATATGGTCGACTTATAGTAAAAAAAAACTTATATAATTGCACCATATGTATTAATGTGTGCTTTGTTGATATGCATTTATTTATAATATTTATTATATTTGTATAAAAAAATTAAGGTAACTATTGGGAAAGGTTGGGAAATTTGTTTAACAAAAAAAAATATATACAATTTATATATATCCATATATATCCATAAACTTTGTTTACAAGTTTTGTTGGATTTTACCTTAAAAGAAAATTATGATTTTTTGTATATTTATATATGTAATGTATATAGGAATTTTTTTTTCAAAAATGATGATAAAAAACGGAATTTGATTATTTTTATGACTTTTTTTTAATAAATTTTGAGAAAAAGAAAAATTTTTTTTATTAACGTTTAATTTGAATTTGATTTTTTAAATGATTTTACTTTAACTTAATTTTTATTAAATTTTTGATTTTGATTTTATTAAAGATAATTTAACAATCAATTTGAATTTTAGAAATTTAATTTGAAAAAAATTTTTTTCTATGATTTTAAAAACTTCCTTCTTTTTACTTTCCCTTTTATGAATTCACACTTCCAGTATATATGTCGGTATATTTATTTATTTATTTATTTATTTATATATATGTATATGTATATATATATATACATATATATATATATATCTCCTCACCTGGCCATAACTCTTGACCGATTGAGCTCAAATTTGGAATTTGAGCTCGTGCCATCAATGGCTTGGTACCATATAAATTTGGGGCCTTTTTGATTACGGGGAAGGGGGCGCGGAGGGCTGTTTAATTTTTGAATGTACCAAAAAAACCATGTGGGGTATCAAATGAAAGGTCTTGACGAGTACATCTCATTGAGCGGTAGTCCGGGGGGCGCCGTGGGTCATGTCGGGCGCAAATCGGGGCAATGTGGGGCCCCATAATACAAAAAATCATGTGGGGTATCAAATGAAAGGTCTTGACGAGTACATCTCATTGGACGGAGGTCCGGGGGGCGCCGTGGGTCATGTCGGGCGCAAATCGGGGCAATGTGGGGCCCCATAATACAAAAAATCATGTGGGGTATCAAATGAAAGGTCTTGACGAGTACATCTCATTGGGCGGTAGTGCGGGGGGCGCCGTGGGTCATGTCGGGTCCAAAACGGGGGCAATGTTGGGCTCCATAATAAAAAATATCATGTGGGGTATCAAATGAAAGGTCTTGACGAGTACATCTCATTGAGCGGTAGTCCGGTGGGCGCCGTGGGTCATGTCAGGCCCAGAACGGGGGCAATGTGAGGTCCATAATACAAAGAAACATGTGGGGTATCAAATGAAAGGTCCTGACGAGTACATCTCATTGAGCGGTAGTCCGGGGGCGCCGTGGGTCATGTCAGGCCCAGAACGGGGGCAATGTGGGGTCCATAATACAATAAAACATGGGTATCAAATGAAAGGTCTTAACGAGTACATCTCATTGAGCGGTAGTCTGGGGGCGCCGTGGGTCATATCAGGCCCAGAACGGGGGCAATGTGGGGTCCATAATACAATAAAACATGTGGGGTATCAAATGAAAGGTTTGACGAGTACATCACATTGGGCGGTAGTCCGGGGGCGCCGTGGGTCATGTCAGGCCCAAAACGGGGTCAATGTGGGGTCCATAATACAAAGAAACATGTGGGGTATCAAATTAAAGGTCTTGACGAGTACATCACATTGGGCGGTAGTCCGGGGGCGCCGGGGGTCATGTCAGGCCCAAAACGGGGTCAATGTGGGGTCCATAATACAAAGAAATATGTGGGGTATCAAATGAAAGGTATTGACGAGTACATCACATTGGGCGGTAGTCCGGGGCGCCGTGTGTCATGTCGGGAACGGGGACAATGTTGGGCGCTGGAATACAAAAAATCATGTAGGGTATCAAATGCAGGGTCTTGGAGAGTAGATCTCAATGGGTGGTAGTCCGGGGAGCGCCGTGGGTCAAGTGGGGCCCAAAATCAAAAAAATCATTTTGGGTATCAAATGAAAGGTCGTGAAGAGTACATCTTGTTGCTTAGTCCATAGGTCAAACGGGCCCAAAACCAGTTAACAGAAAATTTATTACTTTCCCTTTTATGAATTCACTCCTCCAGTATGTCGGTATGTCGGTATCTCCTCACCTGGCCATAACTCTGAAACGGCTTGACCGATTGAGCTCCAGTTTGGAAGGTGAGCTCGTGTCATCACATGATTGAGCTCGTGTCATCACTATAAATTAAGGGCCTTTGTGATTAGAGGGAAGGGGCTGCGGAGGTCCGTTTAATTTTTGAATGTACCAAAAATCCCCACATCAAATGAAAGGTCTTGACGAGTACATCTCATTGAGCGGTAGTCCGGGGGGCGGCGTGGGTCATGTCGGGTGCAAATCGGGGCAATGTGGGCTCCATAATACATAAAATCATGTGGGGTATCAAATGAAAGGTCTTGAAGAGGACATCTTGTTGAGTACTCCGAGAGGTACTCTGGGTCTTGTGGGACCCATAATTCAAAAAGACATGAGAGGTATCTAATAAAAGGCATTGAAGAATACATCGCCCAAAAGTGTCATGTGGGCGCCCATCATAAAAAAAATCATGTGGGGCATCAAATGAAAGGCCTTGAAGAGTAGTCCGAGCAGTACCTTGGGTCATGTGGAGCCAATTATACAAAAACATGTAGGGCACCGGGGGCCATGGAAGGCCCAAAACATCGGCCACATGTTGAATTCCAAATCGTGGGCCATGAGGAGCTCAAACAAATCATTCCCAAGTTGTCAAAGTATTTAAATATTTTTAGTCGGTCAAATTAATAAATATTTGACCGACTAAAAAGTGTAAAATAAAAAATATAAATAAAAAAAAGGTTTTTTAAAAATACTTTCCCTTAAAGAAATATTCAACTAAAAAGTAATAAACAAGCAAATAATACCACATCAATGTACTTTCCCGTTGAAATTGAGCAAGTGTCAACAATAGTAAGGGAAAGGTAGACCTCTTTATAAATGGCATTAATTCTGATAAGGTCTACTTTCCCTTACTATTGCTGACAGTTGCTCAATTTCAACGGGAAAGTACATTGATGTGGTATTATTTGCTTGTTTATTACTATTTAGTTGAATATTTCTTTAAGGGAAAGTATTTTTAAAAAACTTTTTTTTATTTATATTTTTTTTATTAATAAATATAATAATTTTCCTTAAGATTTTTTGACTTACATAGTAAATTTGTTGATTTTCTTCTTCTGTTGTTGTTTTTGTTTTTCACTGCCTTCGTTGATACTGCTACTATTGTTTGTTGATACTGCTACTGTTGTTTGTTGATACTGCTACTGTTGTTTGCTCTGTTGTTATTTGATCTGATTTTTTTTTTATTTCACTTTTAGTATTTAAAATGTATATTTTTTTAACAAAAAAAAAATTTAATTTTTGTGTAGTTTTTTTTATAAAAAATCGAAACGTTTTACCGCAAACAAGTTTTTTTTAGATAGGAAACGTAGTTCCTATCCTGTCCGCAGCGCCAATGTTATAAAAGTTACCTTTTATAATTGTTTTTCTTTTTTAAATAAAACACTTTATTATTTTCTTTTCCATTAAGTCACTTTATTATGTCCAATTTTACCTTTTTTTATATATTTATTTAAATATTGTATCTAATTATTTATTGTTTTTCATTTATCGTAATTTTAAATTAATTATTTTATAAAATTAGTTCTACTTATTTGTTTTTAAACTTTAGTTTTTCTTCTTAATTTCTCAATTATAATTATTTATTAAAATAAATAATTATTAACTTTTTTTTTATTTTAACAATTTAGAATTAATTTAACAACTTTACAACAATTTTAGATTTATTTTTAGAACGATAACTTTAACTTTTATTTAATAATAATAATTTTAAGTTTTATTTCATAATTTTTACTCGACTTTTTTTAATTAATTACTTTAGTTGGTGTCTACTTGACACCCAAATTAAACTTAATTTTTACTACCAAAAAACAGCCAATTTATTTGGTTGAAGAGCTTTTTGGTTTTCCAAAATATCGCATGTTAGCCAATCAACTCTTCAAAATTTTGTTCTAATTTAATTTTTACTTATTTTGCAAATTTAATTAATAATTTTATATTATTTCAAAATAATTTAATTAGCTGTTTTTTGGTTGTGAATTGAAGTACTGGGTGCTTCAATTCACAACACTGGTTCACATAACTATTTCCTCATCTTAGCCACCCATATCTACACAAAAAAAAAATTGAGACCAAAATCCTCGGAAAAAGGAACTGCAAACAAAAAAAACTTGCCGAAGAAAATACAAAAAAAAAAACAACAAATCCAAATATACACACAACGATGTCTTCACCAAAAAATAAATATGGCACTAAATAAATAAATAAATAAATTCAAACTCCAATAATTTAAATGCTAATTAACACAATATTGATTTTTATTTTATTATTAAAAAAAAAAAATTTTCTTGTTAATTTAAATAAATTTTAATAAAAAATAACGAACTAAATGACAGCTTGAACAAAGAGTTTTTTTTTTCTTTCATCATGCACCAATATACATATAAATCTCTGGCTAATCTTCGTGGCACTGTCTTGCCATATCAATAATAATAATATGTTGTGTTCAAATGTTTATGGAAATATTATATTCTGGCTATAGCCAATCTATATAATATATTTTCCTATTGAACTGGGAGCGTTGATATTTATTTGGACGATACTATTTTGGCTTGGCCAATTAAATAATATCCTGTTTTAATAAATAAAAACTCCAAATTTATTTAATAATTTAAACTTTATTTGTTCTGAATAGCTTTATTATTAAACATTTAACTCTTACTGTTTCGAGAGTTGTTTAACGAAAGCTGAACAAATTTCAACTCTTCGAATTACCATAAAAACCGCATTATTTATACACACTTTTTTACTTCTCAGCTTTTTATTTACATTAAAAATGTAAATAGACTTTGTTCCAATAATAATACAATTAATCAATTTGCGCAATCATAATTATTTTGCGTAATCATAATTAGTAATAATTATTATTATTTGTATTTGTTGTTACCCAAAATTGCATACATTGCATAAATGCGCACTAAGCATTATTTATTATATGCTAAGTTTATTAACTTTATGAAATAGTTAATTTATTTAAATAATATTTATTAATATTATTTCGCAATGCGTAATGCAAATATTTTGGGTTCAAATATAACAAAAATTCAGGGACGGCGTTTTTTATTCCACAACACCTCCCATTTTGAAGCAAAAGAAATGGGTACATTTTTTTTTATAAATGTTAATTCAGAAGTTCTTAATTTATTCAGCTTTTGTTATACATTTTTTGTTATACATTTTTTATTTTCAATTTTTTCACAATTACAAAAATTTTTTTTTCTTATTTTTATATATACCTTTTATATATCAATTTTTCTCTAATTTTATACAATACAATTCATTTATTTATAACTTTTTCATTTAATTTTTTTTTCATTTTTAATTCCTTTTCAATAAATTTTTCTTTTCAACCTTAATTCAAACTATTTTATAATTTTCATTTTTCTTTTAAACAATATATTTTTTTTTTTTCTCAATTACATATTACATTTACCATTTCTTAAATTTTTCTAATTTAACTTTTCATACTTTTTCATAATTTTATAACTTTCATAATTATTTTTAATCCTTATTTTTTTTTTTTTACAATTTCCAACTTATTAATGTTACAATATTAACTTTACCAATTCAATATCTTTATTTCATTTGCTATGTATTATTTTTCACAATTATTTCTTTTAATAATTTATTTATTTTTTCATTCAATTTTACAATTTATTATCCTTTTTTTTATAAATTTTCGATAATTGCAATTTTTCAATTTTAATTTTTTTTCTTTTACTAAAGTATATATATTTTTTTTTTATTTTTTTTTTTACTTTAATTTATATATTACAATTTCCATTTTAATTTTTAGTACATATATAATTATCTAAATTATTAACAAAAATTTATTTTATTATTTCCTCTACTTTAAATATATCCATTAAATACATCCATTTTCTTTCATTTAAATTTCTTAATTTAATTTAACTCAGTATAAATGTATGCGAATTTAAATTTAGATTATTTTAATAACTTTCAACTATATATATATATTTTTTACAAGTGCATTTATTTTTTAATAAAAAAAAAAACGAAGTAGAGGTTTTTTTTTTTACTGTAATTGGCTAGTTAATTATTATTCTCTACAAGTTAAAATTTATAATAATAAATTTACTAAAAGTTTAATTTTAAGTACTAACAAAAACATTTTAAACTGAATATTATACCCCCAAAACTTAAAATTATATTTATTATGTTATATTACTAAAACTACATTAATTTATATAAAAAAACTAATTTGATTTTAAATTTTTCTCCTAAAAATATGCACCTAAAAAAGATTAATTATTCTTATCAAAGACAAAACAATTTTTTTTTTTAAATATAAAAAACTAAACTATTAAGTTATAAAAATCATTATTTTCGAGTTTCCTAACTTTATGCATGTTTCCTAAAATATTTATAATTCCGTGGAATTATAGAAGGATAGTATTTATGAGTTTTGTGCGCATTTGCTAGCGAACAATTTTCATTCAATGTCTCAGGATATTGGGTTAAATTATTTACTTTTACAACATAATTTGTATTCAAGTTGGTCCATACTTGACTCTTATCCTTTTGTTGAAGCAATTCTGTTTCTATTTTTTCTACGTGCTTTTGGATATACTTTTCTGTATTTGCATTAAATTGTATTATTTGATAATTTTCCTGCTGTGGAACTATACTCGGTTTAAGTTCGGAAATTAACATTTCTTCGTTTTTATCCTGTACTTCTTCATTGTTATATAAAAGTCTAATATGACTTAATGCTTCTTCCGAATTTTCTTCATTTTTATGTATTTTTTATTCTTACTTTTATTTTTTCTACATTGTTTATTTTGTACGTTGCTTATAGTTTTAGTTTTTTATGCTGTATTTCTATAACAGTTCCAAATTCTATTTTTTCTACGTCCAAGTTTTTACTCTCTTCTACTACATTATATTCTTCTATTACTTCGGATTTATTTATTACATTGTTATTTTTTAATTTATTTTCTCCACAAAAATTTACTGGATTTAATTCATTTTCCATTTCTTTTAATTCTGGTTTTTTGAATGCCGAATTCATCAATACTAAATAGTTTGGGTAGTACCAAGCGTGGTACTACTGCAAGGTTGAAATGAACATAAATTTGCTTCAGGTTTCCTAATTGGGGTTTTACCAAAAGGAACTTCTATCGCCTTTTGTTTATTTATGGTACTCGAAATTTCCTGTAATTTTGATGTACCCTGAATATTGCATTTTTTATATAAATTATTATAAATAGAACTACCATCTTTGGGTATTCTTTTCTCCATATTAATTACTTCTTATTCATTATCTAAATCATTATTCCTACAAAAATCTTCATTACTATTTCTCAATGTTTTACTATGCCCTTGTGGCGTATTATATGCAATATTTTGACTCCTTTTTTCCTCAATTTTAAATGAATTTCTATTCATTATGATAACCTGAGCTTCATTGTCCTTTGAAAACTTTGCTTCTTCTATTTTTGATATATTCAGTGGTAATTCAATATTTCCTTTATAAGTTTTTTCGTGTAAATTTTGTCTTCTTAATAACATAATTGTGGGGGTTGAATCAGGGCGTTTTGATTCATCCCTTATTAAAGCACGCGATTCATACTTTTGCTTAGCAGGGCAGTGAAATATACTGTGTCCTGTCCTGGGCTGTCGCACCAGTCACAATTTTGCGCCACTAAATTTTCTCTATATGCTATACAAAAACGGCTAGTATGGCCTAGTTCCCCACAACTATAACATTTTAAATTATTTTTATTTGTTCTATAATTATTATTTTTATTAGTTGCACTAAAATTTCTATTGTAGCTATTGTAGCTATTTATTTTATTTATTTGGTTTGGTACTGAGTGCCTTTCGAAATATTGTTGTCCCGTAGAATAATTTTCGTTATTATAATTATTATTATTTTCATTTTTATGATAACCTGTCTTTTGATCATCCATTTTCATTAATAGTTTCTTTAATAATGTGGAAATATCATTATCATTAGGCAGATTTTCTGTTAAATTGCTCCTTGTATAGTTTTCCCTGGCGTATTCGATCGCTTTTTGTACTGCTATATCTAAATTTGAGCAATTTTGTGATCTCACATAAAATTTTAATGGTTCCGAAAGTAATCCTCTTATAAAACTGCGCTTTGCTACTTTCGTCATTTCCTCCCTTAGAACCCTTCCCTCACCTGGGTAAGTGTTATCTACCATAATTGTGTAGGCCTCAAGCTTTTGCAAGAGTCTACTTCCAAAATTTTCTACTGTTTCAACCTCTCCCTGATAACATTCCTCCAATTCCCTAGCTAATTGAGGAAGGTCCTTATAAGGTACAAAGTAATCACACAAAACATTTTTAAATTCCTCAAAATCTATAATATTTCTATGTTGGAAAAGAGCATTCGCTTTTCCTTTTAATTTACTTCTTATAAGATTGTTTAGGACAAAACTTCTTCCCCTAAATTCAGTTACATAATAAGCTTCTTCAGCCAGATATAGAAAATTTTGTAAATCCAGAGTCGGATTCTCTCCTGACCCTGAAAATACTGGTACTTGTACTAAAAAAGTTTCAAATGTCTCAGTGACGGACAGCATTCCGTCGCTAAAAGACATTTTTTATAAAAAACGAAAGCTACATAAAACACATAAAATTTTTGGAAAAACCCATATTACCAAACTAAAAGAAATTATACAGAGAAATTTCCTTAAAAAAATGCGAGTTTTTTTTTTGGATTCACTAAATTTATTTTGTTCTTCTTTTATTTTTCAACTTTTCTTTGTCTGAATCATTGCAATCAATTTCATACCAAAAATTTTCTAAAAACCAATAATTTAAATGCTAAAAAAAATTTTGATTTTTTGGTGAATATTTATTAGTTGTTGTGTTTGTGGGCCTTGACTGATAGTTAGATTGGTTACCATGGTTGTCCATGGTAATTCCTATCAGTCCTTTGTAGTTTTATTTATCTGTCCGAAGTTGATTGGTAAATAAGGTGGTCCTTATTTACACCTTCAGACCTTTGGTATTTATTTGATTTTTTTTTTTGTGTTTCGAGAAAAAAAATTTTTATAGAAGTGAAGCTTGAGGAAGGAATGATAAGACAGGAGTTTCCCCTATATCCTCTGCCTTTGTATCCTTGATCCGTTCTAAGTCCCCTTGTTTTCCCTTTCCTACAAAAAAATTCTGGCTGCGATGGTTCACGTAATTTGTCAAAAATTAGAATTTTTTGAAAAAAAGGGTGTTCCATACATTGGTTTTAAATTAGATTTAGGAATTAGGGTTTTTGTATTAGTAAATTGAAAAGTAATAAAGTAATTGAAAATAAAAATGGTAAATAAATTTAATGCCCGGCTAGCTCAGTCGGTAGAGCATGAGACTGCTCCAGGTGTGGGACAGCCCCACGTTGATCTAAAAAAAAAAAAGAGAGCAAATTTTTTTAAAAATATCCTTATCCTTAATATCTGTGATATTTTTTTTTATGTTAGTGAGCGGCGATTTTTTTTTGTAGTTTAGTATTAGTTATTTACAATTAAGTGTTTTAGTTTAGTAGTTATTTATTTATTAGAATAGTATTTACATTTAGTTGTTATTTAATTTATTAGTTGTTAGTTTTTTTTTACACTTAAGTGTTAATTTATTAGGAGTTAGAATTTATTGTTAGTTAAATATAAGGGTTAAATTATTAGTTTATTTATTAGTAAATTATTTTTACAATTAATTGTTTTTTATTTTGATTAGTATTAAGTGGGGTTGTTTTTTTTACTTTCCCTTTTATGAATTCACACTTCCAGTATATAGGTATATTTATTTATATATATATACATATGTATATATATATATATATACATATATATATATATATATATATATATATATACATATATATATATATATATATATATATATATATATCTCCTCACCTGGCCATAACTCTTAAACGGCTTGACCGATTGAGCTCAAATTTGGAAATTGAGCTCGTGCCATCAATGGCTTGGTACCATATAAATTTGGGGCCTTTTTGATTAGGTGGAAGGGGCGCGGGGGGCTGTTTAATTTTTGAATGTACCAAAAAAAACCATGTGGGGTATCAAATGAAAGGTCTTGACGAGTACATCTCATTGAGCGGTAGTCCGGGGGGCGCCGTGGGTCATGTCGGGTCCAAAACGGGGGCAATGTTGTGCTCCATAATAAAAAAAATCATGTGGGGTATCAAATGAAAGGTCTTGACGAGTACATCTCATTGAGCGGTAGTCCGGGGGGCGCCGTGGGTCATATCAGGCCCAGAACGGGGGCAATGTGGGGTCCATAATACAATAAAACATGGGTATCAAATGAAAGGTCTTAACGAGTACATCTCATTGAGCGGTAGTCCGGGGGGCGCCGTGGGTCATGTCGCCCAAAATAGGGGCAATGTTGGGCTCCATAATACAAAAAATCATGTGGGGTATCAAATGAAAGGTCTTGACGAGTACATCTCATTGAGCGGTAGTCCGGGGGGCGCCGTGGGTCATATCAGGCCCAGAACGGGGGCAATGTGGGGTCCATAATACAATAAAACATGGGTATCAAATGAAAGGTCTTAACGAGTACATCACATTGGGCGGTAGTCCGGGGGCGCCGTGAGTCATGTCAGGCCCAAAAGGGGGGCAATATTGGGCTCCATAATACAACAAATCATGTGGGGTATCAAATGAAAGGTCTTGACGAGCACATCTCATTGAGCGGTAGTCCGGGGGGCGCCGTGGGTCATGTCGCCCAAAATGGGGGCAATGTTGGGCTCCATAATACAAAAAATCATGTGGGGTATCAAATGAAAGGTCTTGACGAGTACATCTCATTGAGCGGTAGTCCGGGGGGCGCCGTGGGTCATATCAGGCCCAGAACGGGGGCAATGTGGGGTCCATAATACAATAAAACATGGGTATCAAATGAAAGGTCTTAACGAGTACATCTCATTGAGCGGTAGTCCGGGGGGCGCCGTGGGTCATATCAGGCCCAGAACGGGGGCAATGTGGGGTCCATAATACAATAAAACATGGGTATCAAATGAAAGGTCTTAACGAGTACATCTCATTGAGCGGTAGTCTGGGGGCGCCGTGGGTCATGTCAGGCCCAGAGCGGGGGCAATGTGGGGTCCATAATACAATAAAACATGGGAATCAAATGAAAGGTCTTAACGAGTACATCTCATTGAGCGGTAGTCTGGGGGCGCCGTGGGTCATGTCAGGCCCAGAACGGGGGCAATGTGGGGTCCATAATACAATAAAACATGTGGGGTATCAAATGAAAGGTCTTGACGAGTACATCACATTGGGCGGTAGTCCGGGGGCGCCGTGAGTCATGTCAGGCCCAAAAGGGGGGCAATATTGGGCTCCATAATACAACAAATCATGTGGGGTATCAAATGAAAGGTCTTGACGAGCACATCTCATTGAGCGGTAGTCCGGGGGGCGCCGTGGGTCATGTCGCCCAAAATGGGGGCAATGTTGGGCTCCATAATACAAAAAATAATGTGGGGTATCAAATGAAAGGTCTTGACGAGTACATCTCATTGAGCGGTAGTCCGGGGGGCGCCGTGGGTCATATCAGGCCCAGAACGGGGGCAATGTGGGGTCCATAATACAATAAAACATGGGTATCAAATGAAAGGTCTTAACGAGTACATCTCATTGAGCGGTAGTCTGGGGGCGCCGTGGGTCATGTCAGGCCCAGAGCGGGGGCAATGTGGGGTCCATAATACAATAAAACATGGGAATCAAATGAAAGGTCTTAACGAGTACATCTCATTGAGCGGTAGTCTGGGGGCGCCGTGGGTCATGTCAGGCCCAGAACGGGGGCAATGTGGGGTCCATAATACAATAAAACATGTGGGGTATCAAATGAAAGGTCTTGACGAGTACATCACATTGGGCGGTAGTCCGGGGGCGCCGTGAGTCATGTCAGGCCCAAAATGGGGGCAATATTGGGCTCCATAATACAACAAATCATGTGGGGTATCAAATGAAAGGTCTTGACGAGTACATCTCATTGAGCGGTAGTCCGGTGGGCGCCGTGGGTCATGGCAGGCCCAGAACGGGGGCAATATGGGGTCCATAATACAAAGAAACATGTGGGGTATCAAATGAAAGGTCTTGACGAGTACATCTCATTGAGCGGTAGTCCGGGGGGCGCCGTCGGTCATGTCAGGCCCAGAACGGGGGCAATGTGGGGTCCATAATACAATAAAACATGTGGGGTATCAAATGAAAGGTCTTGACGAGTACATCACATTGGGCGGTAGTCCGGGGGCGCCGTGAGTCATGTCAGGCCCAAAATGGGGGCAATGTTGGGCTCCATAATACAACAAATCATGTGGGGTATCAAATGAAAGGTCTTGACGAGTACATCTCATTGAGCGGTAGTCCGGGGGGCGCCGTGGGTCATATCAGGCCCAGAACGGGGGCAATGTGGGGTCCATAATACAACAAATCATGTGGGGTATCAAATGAAAGGTCTTGACGAGTACATCTCATTGAGCGGTAGTCCGGGGGGCGCCGTGGGTCATATCAGGCCCAGAACGGGGGCAATGTGGGGTCCATAATACAATAAAACATGGGTATCAAATGAAAGGTCTTAACGAGTACATCTCATTGAGCGGTAGTCCGGTGGGCGCCGTGGGTCATGGCAGGCCCAGAACGGGGGCAATATGGGGTCCATAATACAAAGAAACATGTGGGGTATCAAATGAAAGGTCTTGACGAGTACATCTCATTGAGCGGTAGTCCGGGGGGCGCCGTCGGTCATGTCAGGCCCAGAACGGGGGCAATGTGGGGTCCATAATACAATAAAACATGTGGGGTATCAAATGAAAGGTCTTGACGAGTACATCACATTGGGCGGTAGTCCGGGGGCGCCGTGAGTCATGTCAGGCCCAAAATGGGGGCAATGTTGGGCTCCATAATACAACAAATCATGTGGGGTATCAAATGAAAGGTCTTGACGAGTACATCACATTGGGCGGTAGTCCGGGGGCGCCGTGAGTCATGTCAGGCCCAAAATGGGGGCAATATGGGGTCCATAATACAAAGAAACATGTGGGGTATCAAATGAAAGGTCTTGACGAGTACATCTCATTGAGCGGTAGTCCGGGGGGCGCCGTCGGTCATGTCAGGCCCAGAACGGGGGCAATGTGGGGTCCATATTACAATAAAACATGTGGGGTATCAAATGAAAGGTCTTGACGAGTACATCACATTGGGCGGTAGTCCGGGGGCGCCGTGAGTCATGTCAGGCCCAAAATGGGGGCAATGTTGGGCTCCATAATACAACAAATCATGTGGGGTATCAAATGAAAGGTCTTGACGAGTACATCTCATTGGACGGTGGTCCGGGGGGCGCCGTGGGTCATGTCGGGCTCAAATCGGGGCAATGTGGGGCCCCATAATACAAAAAAACATGTGGGGTATCAAATGAAAGGTCTTGACGAGTACATCTCATTGAGCGGTAGTCCGGGGGGCGCCGTGGGTCATGTCGGGTCCAAAACGGGGGCAATGTTGTGCTCCATAATAAAAAAAATCATGTGGGGTATCAAATGAAAGGTCTTGACGAGTACATCTCATTGAGCGGTAGTCCGGTGGGCGCCGTGGGTCATGGCAGGCCCAGAACGGGGGCAATATGGGGTCCATAATACAAAGAAACATGTGGGGTATCAAATGAAAGGTCTTGACGAGTACATCTCATTGAGCGGTAGTCCGGGGGTCGCCGTCGGTCATGTCAGGCCCAGAACGGGGGCAATGTGGGGTCCATAATACAATAAAACATGTGGGCTATCAAATGAAAGGTCTTGACGAGTACATCACATTGGGCGGTAGTCCGGGGGCGCCGTGAGTCATGTCAGGCCCAAAATGGGGGCAATGTTGGGCTCCATAATACAACAAATCATGTGGGGTATCAAATGAAAGGTCTTGACGAGTACATCTCATTGAGCGGTAGTCCGGGGGGCGCCGTGGGTCATATCAGGCCCAGAACGGGGGCAATGTGGGGTCCATAATACAATAAAACATGGGTATCAAATGAAAGGTCTTAACGAGTACATCTCATTGAGCGGTAGTCTGGGGGCGCCGTGGGTCATGTCAGGCCCAGAACGGGGGCAATGTGGGGTCCATAATACAATAAAACATGTGGGGTATCAAATGAAAGGTATTGACGAGTACATCACATTGGGCGGTAGTCCAGGGCGCCGTGGGTCATGTCGGGAACGGGGACAATGTTGGGCGCTGGAATACAAAAAATCATGTAGGGTATCAAATGCAGGGTCTTGGAGAGTAGATCTCAATGGGTGGTAGTCCGGGGAGCGCCGTGGGTCAAGTGGGGCCCAAAATCAAAAAAATCATTTTGGGTATCAAATGAAAGGTCGTGAAGAGTACATCTTGTTGCTTAGTCCATAGGTCAAACGGGCCCAAAACCAGTTACCAGAAAATTTATTACTTTCCCTTTTATGAATTCACTCTTCCAGTATGTCGGTATGTCGGTATCTCCTCAGCTGGCCATAACTCTGAAACGGCTTGACCGATTGAGCTCCAATTTGGAAGGTGAGCTCGTATCATCACATGATTGGTGCCCTATAAATTAAGGGCTTTTGTGATTAGAGGGAAGGGGCTGCGGAGGTCCGTTTAATTTTTGAATGTTTCAAAAAAAACCATGTGGGGTATCAAATGAAAGGTCTTTACGAGTACATCTCATTGAGCGGTAGTCCGGGGGGCGCCGTGGGTCATATCAGGCCCAGAACGGGGGCAATGTGGGGTCCATAATACAATAAAACATGGGTATCAAATGAAAGGTCTTGACGAGTATATCTCATTGAGCGTTGGTCTGAGGGCGGCGTGGGTCATGTAGGGGTTAAAACGGGGGCAATGTTCGGCCCCAATGTTGGGGTATCAAATGAAAGGTCTTGAAGAGGACATCTTTGTTGAGTACTCCGAGAGGTACTTGGGTCTTGTGGGACCCATAATTCAAAAAGACATGAGAGGTATCAAATAAAAGGTATTGAAGAATACATCACCCAAAAGTGTCATGTGGGGGCCCATCATAAAAAAAATCATGTGGGGCATCAAATGAAAGGCCTTGAAGAGTAGGCCGAGCAGTACCCTGGGTCATGTGGAGCCAATTATACAAAAAAACATGTAGGGCACCGGGGGCCATGGCAGGCCCAAAACATCGGCCACATGTGGAATTCCAAATCGTGGGCCATGAGGAGCTCAAACAAATCATTCCCAAGTTGTCAAAGTATTTAAATATTTTTAGTCGGTCAAATTAATAAATATTTGACCGACTAAAAAGTGTAAAATAAAAAATATAAATAAAAAAAAGTTTTTTAAAAATACTTTCCCTTAAAGAAATATTCAACTAAAAAGTAATAAACAAGCAAATAACACCACATCAATGTACTTTCCCGTTGAAATTGAGCAACTGTCAGCAATAGTAAGGGAAAGTAGACCTTATCAGAATTAATGCCATTTATAAGGAGGTCTGCTTACCCTTACTATTGCTGACAGGGGCTAAAACTCAACGGGAAGGTACATTGATGTGGTATTATTTGCTTATTTATTACTTTTTAGTGGCAACCTAACCACTGGGTAGAAAAATAAGGTATGTTTTTTTTCTATTATTATTATTGATATGGCAAGACAGTGCCACGAAGATTAGACAGAGATTTATATATATATTGGTGCATGATGAAAGAAAAAAAAAACTCTTTGATCAAGCTGTCATTTAGTTCGTTATTTATTATTAAAATTTATTTAAATTAACAAGAAAATTTTTTTTTTTTTAATAATAAAATAAAAATCAATATTGTGTTAATTAGCATTTAAATTATTGGTGTTTGAATTTATTTATTTATTTATTTAGTGCCATATTTATTTTTTGGTGAAGACATCGTTGGGTGTATATTTGGATTTGTTGCTTTTATTTGTATTTTCTTCGGAAAGTTTTTTTTGTTTGCAGTTCCTTTTTCCGAAGATTTTGGTCTCAATTTTTTTTTTGTGTAGATATGGCTGGCTATGATGAGGAAATAGTTATGTGAACCAGCGTAGTCAGGATGTCCTTCTCTTGTGACTCTTCGATCTAATCGAATTGTTATCATGTAACAAGTGATTTAGATTGAAGAGTTGCATATTCCGACAATATGGTAGTTAGTAGGATCATTGGTCGACCCACATCCCACAGACTCTGCTAAGCCGGCAACCATAGGAGGAAATCCCAATGATCCTGAAGGGTGAGAGTAAATAAAAAGAGAAGTAGTTCTTTTTTTGTCGAAAAGAACTTATCTTCAGCTAACATATCAATTATCATTGAGAATGTTACAATTTTTTTGAGTTTGGGACTTTAATATGCACCAATTGTTTTACAATTGGTGTTCAATTTTTTTTGAAAAATTTAAAAAAATTTTTTGTTTGGTGTGACGTTGGTCACCCGCACTGATAGCAACTCCATAGACTACTTGTTTTGCTGGAGATAGGTTCAGATGGAGTTGGTGAGGCTATCATATTGTCGTCATTAAATCCCCTTTTGGTTTACATTCCTTCCGACGGCTTCATTTTGAAAACTGAAAAAAAAATTTTTTTTGATTTTTTGGTGAATATTTATTAGTTGTTGTGTTTGTGGGCCTTGACTGATAGTTAGATTGGTTACCATGGTTGTCCATGGTAATTCCTATCAGTCCTTTGTAGTTTCATTTATCTGTCCGAAGTTGATTGGTAAATAAGGTAGTCCTTATTTACACCTTCGGACCTTTGGTATTTATTTGTTTGGTTTTTTTTGTGTTTCGAGAAATTTTTTTTTTCTAGAAGTGAAGCTTGAGGAAGGAATGATAAGACAGGAGTTTCCCCTATATCCTCTGCCTTTGTATCCTTGATCCGTTCCAAGTCCCCTTGTTTTCCCTTTCCTACAAAAAAATTCTGGCTGCGATGGTTCACGTAATTTGTCAAAAATTAGAAATTTTTGAAAAAAGGGTGTTCCATACATTGGTTTTAAATTAGATTTAGGAATTAGGGTTTTTGTATTAGTATAGGATTAGTTTATATTTAGTAATAGACTTAGTTAAATTCTTGTGTAAGGTTTATATACAATAAGTGTTATTTATTAAGCATAGTATGAGTAGTTGTAATTTTTATTTATTTATTTTTGCAATAAATATTATTTAAGTTACAGTATAGTTACATCCAGTATTTAAAATTAAGAAATTTTTTTTTGTTGATATTTTATTTATTTATTTATTCTTATATAATAATTGCTATTTATTAAGTAGAATTTAAAAATAGGATCGTGGGCCTATCGGTTAAGAATGGAACTTTGTACTTTGACAGATCGGGAGACAAGCCTCGTGCATGCATCTTGATCAGGAAAGGTATAAAGTGTCTGTTCTTACGGTGCTACGTGTGGGGCGGGTGGAGGCAGTTTCGCACTGTGTTCCGCCTACCTCCCCTATGATGCTCCAGAGGGACCAGTCTCTCAAAAGCTGAATGGGTTAGTGGAGCACTGTGAATCAAAAGGTGAGAAACTTGTACTGGGCTGTGATGCCAACGCACACAACACGGTATGGGGCAGTAGCGATACAAATTCGAGGGGCGAAAAGCTTTTAGAATTTATCGCTGGTAGACGTCTAGAAATCCTAAACAGAGGTGATACACCAACTTTCTTCAATAGCAGAAGGAAGGAGGTGATAGATATCACGCTATGTAGTATGGATATCCGGGACAGAGTAGTAGACTGGAAGGTTAACCCTGACATTACTATGTCAGACCACAACGCGTTAACCTTCACAGTCGAATACAATAGGAGAAGGATCGCTTCCGTGCCCGTTAGGAATATTCAGAACACTGATGTGTCCAGATACAGATCAGTGTTGGAGGAGAAACTAACGGGCCTGGGAGAATGGCGCCCCATAATAAATTGTGGGGAAGTGGAAATTGCAGTAAATGCTGTTTCCAAAGCTATTAAAGATTCCTACTTACTGGCCTGTCCTGAAGTGCAAGTAGTAGAGGGCAACTCCTCACCATGGTGGGGGGATGACCTTCAACGCTGCAGGTCAGAGGTCAGGACGGCCTTTAACAGAGCGATGCGTGGAGATGATCCTAATGCATGGCTCCATTATAAGGCCGTAAAGAGACAGTTCAAGAGTATCCTGCGAAAGCGGAAACGTGAATCGTGGAGGAACTTCTGTACTAGTATGACGGATATTCCGGAAATCTGTAAATTACAGAGAACCATATCCAAGGATCCTCAAGCGAAAAGCTTTTAGGTCAGAGGTCAGGACGGCTTTTAACAGAGCGATGCGTGGAGATGATCCTAATGCATGGCTCCATTATAAGGCCGTAATAAGACAGTTCAAGAGTATCCTGCGAAAGCGGAAACGTGAATCGTGGAGGAACTTCTGTACTTGTATGACGGATATTCCGGAAATCTGTAAATTATAGAGAACCATATCCAAGGATCCTCAAGCAATTCTGGGGTTGGTAAAAACTGCCCCGGGAGAGCTTACAGAGGACCTGGAGGAAACTGCGAAGGAGATGCTAAAGACTCACTTTCCTGGAAGCTATGTATGCGCGTCTAGCTGGGCAACCCTAGAAAAAAGGGTAAGAAGGCGGGACAGGAACATGGCTTCTAGCATAGTGACGAGGGAAAGGCTGAAATGGGCAGTATTCTCTTTTCAGCCGTTCAAATCACCCGGACCAGACAGAATTTCTCCCGCCTTACTTCAATGGGGCTACGATCTAATTGAGGGAAGACTAAGAGAGATACTTATCGGTTGCCTTGCAACTGGTTATAATCCCATGGCATAGAGGGAGGGAAGGGTAGCCTTCCTACCCAAGCCTGGGAAAACTGACTACACTGTGTGCAAGTCTTTCAGACCAATTAGCCTGACCTCTTTCATGCTTAAAACCATGGAAAAGGTCTGTGCTGACTGGATAGAGAGAGTTACACTTATACCAATTTCTTTTCAGACACACTTTCTTACACTTTCATACACCCTCCATGGTGTAGAAAATTTTTGCGTTCTTTTGACTACACCTTCTACACTTTCTACACTTTTTTTACATCGGCGCCTAGAAAAAGTGTACACTTTACTACACCCTCAAATTTGAAGGTGTAGAAAGTGGAGATGTAATTAATTTTTTTTGTAACTTTTTAAAGTGGAAATATATACTATTCGTCAAGTAAATAATGTTTTAATCACAAATTATGAAAAAAAGTATAACAATTTAAAATTATAAAGAATTTTGTCAGGGTGTAGTAAAAGTATGTTTTTTTCATACCTTACACTTTCCTACACCACAGATTTTTGACAATTCCCACCATGGTGGGGTGTAGAAAAAAAATTTCTGAAAAAAAATTGGTATTAAAGAGACACCACTCCAGGATAGTCAACACGCCTATAGGGCGGGTCGATCGACGGAGTCCGCGCTTCACGATCTAACTAGACACGTGGAGAGTTCGCTGGATGCGAAGGAACTAATGATGTCCATCTTCATGGATATCGAAGGGGCCTTCGAAAAAGTGAATTTTAGTATGTTAGACGATGCTTTGGTTCGCAAGGGAGTCAATCCACTTATTCGTAAGTGGATTGACTTCATGCTGCGAAACAGAGCCGTTACAGTACAGTTTGGCCAGCAGTCTGTTAGGAGCAAGGTCTGTAGAGGCTGCCCTCAGGGAGGTGTACTATCACCTTTTCTTTGGAACATCACTGTAGACTCGCTTCTGAGAGAGCTGAAGGAAAACGGCATAACTACTATTGGTTACGCTGATGACATAGTAATTATTGTGAGAGGACCGTATCTAAGCACTATTGCGGAGATCGCCCAGAGAGGGCTCCGTCTGGTTGAAGCATGGTGAAATAGAAATGGCCTTACAGTGAATGCTAGCAAGACGGACATGATGATTTTCACTAGGAAAAAGACTCTGGGGCCGTACAATGCTCGGACATGATGATTTTCACTAGGAAAAAGACTCTGGGGCCGTACAACACTTTTCGGTCAGGAGCTTCAGGTGTCTAGCGAGGTCAAGTATCTAGGAGTTATCCTAGATAGTACCCTCACGTGGAAAGCGCACCTTGAGCAAAAGATTGAGAAGGCTAGGAGAATCTTCTGGCAATGTAGAAGAGTATTCGGCCTTAACTGGGGTATATCCCCAAAGGCCTTATACTGGATCTACACCATAATGGCAGGACCTGTACTGACTCATGCTGCAGTTGTGTGGTGGACCCATGTAGACCCATAAGACGACGAAGTATAAGTTAGGAAAGCTGCAAAGGATGGTGTGCGTAGGCATGACAGGTGCAATGCGCACGACACCCAGCGCGGCTATGGAGGTGCTGTTATCTCTGACTCCACTTGACATTTATGTCAAGAAGGTGGCGGGTCTAACGGCGCTGCGAATGGAACGTGACGGCACATGGTGTCGCACGGGGAACATTACGGGGCATAGGAGGATCCTCATTCAGATGAAAAATCAGATTAGGGAACTGAATATGCCAGGTGATGGGAAGACGAAAAGTAGGCTTGTGGATAGATTTCACAAGACACTTATTGGCAATGGGGAGCATCCAGATATGAGTGATATTGGCTCTCGCAAAGATGAACTCTCTGGTGCCGGCGTCTTCTCAGAAGAATTGGCAGTAGAGGAGTCCATACCCCTGGGCAAGTATACAACCGTCTATCAGGGGAATTGCTTGCTCTTTCAAGAGCTCTTGATGTGCTGGCTGATCGACGAGTGCGACATAAGAATATTCTTATTGCACTTGATAATCAGGCGGTCTTCAAGATGATGAGAAGTACGGACGTATCGTCGCGTCTGGGTGAGGAGTGTATTCGGAAACTGAATGCATGTGCTGAGATTAATAATCTCACTATTGCATGGGTTAAAGGACACACTGGAATACAGGGTAATGAGAGGGCAGACCAGCTGGCGAGAAGCGCGGCCGGAATGCCTTTCTCAGGACCTGAGCCATATGTTGGAATTGCGCACTCATCTATTAGGAAACTGATGGATGAGTGGAGCAATAACCAACATTGGAGAAGATGGCATGTCACTGGGGGATGCAGACAGTCGAAAATGGCAGTCAAAAATCCTTCAGCGAGAGGACCCGGATGGTTGCTTGATTGCTCTAGGAGCAAACTTCGCAGACTTACCTAGGTCATCACGGGACATGGTCACTTCGAGTACCATTTGCGCAAAATGGGTATCATAGAGGATGACACATGCAGCCTATGCTTGGAAGATGTTGGAGATGCCGCACATATACTGTGTGAGTGTCCCGCACTTGCAGGGACTAGGAAAAGAGTTCTTGGTAGGGAATGCGTGGTCATTGAGGATTTAAGAAACATGCCCTACAAAAGCATGCTGGAGATCCCGCATTACCTAGCGGTAGTGGGATAACGATTTCCTATTCTTAAAGTTACTACCTCCCTATTAAATAGGATGAGGTTATTGACTCCGAAGTCGGGGATGCCAAATGATGAGGATAGTTGCGGGTCTCGTGTGTTGCTTATGGTTATCCAGGGAACTGGACAATACTAATGAGTGGTGCACTCGACCTATGACTATCAGCATATTAAATAGGATGAGGTTATTGACTCTGATGTCTGGGGTGCCAAATGATGAGGATGGTTGCGGGTCTTGTGTGATGCTTATGGTTATCCAGGAAACTGGACAATACTAATGAGTAGTGCACTGGACCTATGACTATCAGCTATTTTTGGTGGTATCCAGATGTTGCGGACTCCTATGACCTTATCCTACTACTGGATAATATCATTATCTCCGATGTCCCAGGTGGATGTTGTGAGTCTGACGGTCCGCTTGCTGTGTATGGGAAACCATTGCTCGGCGAGTGGTCGGTTGGGGAAAAACACAGCCTCATGCTTGGTGGAACCTGGATGGGGCGGAACAAATGAGTTATCCTCTTACCCGATCGTATCGAAAACTCGGTCGACAGGAGGTTCTGGAAAAGGAGGGTAGTGAAAAAGGGCCCGTAAAACTGTGGCTTGTTTCAGCGCCAGTCAATCTGACAGGCACCTTCCTGTGGGACAAAGGGTGGTAGTTTTTAGTGGGTAAAAATCCCACACATCTGCGGGTACGCGCGGTACCCCGTAGTGTCTTTTCGAAGATTTTCTACACTCCCTCGCGCAAAAAAAAAAAAAAAGTAGAATTTAAATTTTTTTTTTGAATTTTCATATTTATTTCGTATTCAGTTTATTTTACATTAGTTATATTTTGTGTTAGGATTAAGCATTATTTTTACCATAATTTGATTTAATTATACTCTTATTATAATGAGAGTAAATAAAGTAATTGAAAATAAAAATGGTAAATTAATTTATTGCCCGGCTAGCTCAGTCGGTAGAGCATGAGACTGCTCCGGGTGTGGGACAGCCCCACGTTGATCTAAAAAAATAAAGAGCACATTTTTTTTAAAAATATCCTTATCCTTAACATCTGTGATATTTGTTTTTATGTTAGTGAGCGCCGATTTTTATTTTGTAGTTTAGTATTAGTTATTTACAATTAAGTGTTTTAGTTTAGTAGTTATTTATTTATTAGAATAGTATTTACATTTAGTTGTTATTTAATTTATTAGTTGTTAGTTTTTTTTACACTTAAGTGTTAATTTATTAGGAGTTAGAATTTCTTGTTAGTTAAATATAAGGGTTAAATTATTAGTTTATTTATTAGTAAATTATTTTTACAATTAATTGTTATTTATTTTGATTAGTATTAAGTGGGGTTGTTTTTTTTATTAGTTAGTTTAATAGAAGTAGAATAGATTATTATTATTATTATTAGTGATATTTTAGAATTTAGTTATTAGTATGGATAGACCGTGTCTCCCGGAGGAAGCTGGGTGATTTCAGACTGGTTCTGGAGTGGAAGCCAGAATCCAGCCTGTTTTGTGACACCCAGGTATTCCTAAAATATGAAAAAATAATAAATTAGAAATAAAAATATATAACAAAATACTTCCTCTGCGTGAGCCAGTCTGTCAAGTATGTTATTGTTTTATTGTTTAGTTTCTTTTCGTTCGGGTGTTGGGGTCAAAGTTATTTTTTGTACGTTGGCTGCATGTAGTTATCGTTAAGTTATTTGTGGCGTCACGTATAGATGTCGTGGGGCTGGGGAATTTTTAATAACTTTTTCGAAAACCAAAAACAAATGATGCTTTTGATTTGACCCCGGGTCAAATCAAGGGCATGATCAGATCATGTTTGCGATCTATTATCGAAAGAAAAATTAAAAATTTCGGGTATTCGGATGTGAACCGCCGCGCTGGACACCGGGGTTAGATACCTCGAATTTTTTTTTTGCTGTTCGTTTTTTTTTGTATCAGTTTTTTTTTTAAAAAAGAAAAAAAATTTTTATAAAATTGATTGCAATGATTCAGAAAAAGAAAAGTTGAAAAATAAAAGAAGAAAAAAATAAATTTAGTGAATCCAACAAAAAAAAAAAAAATTATTTGATAGTTAAGTGGAAAAAAAAATATCTGAAAAGAATTGAATTTGAAAAAAAAATGAAAATTAAACATTTTAAATAATAATTATGGTGTCCAGCGCGCGCGTAATTAGTTATTTTGGGTGAATTCGTTATAATTTTGTTCCTGTGGTGTCTTCTTTGGGGGACACCCTGAGTCGTCGTAAGCCGTCCAGTTTCAGTATTTTTGCAGTCAGAGTCAGTCGCAGAGTTTTCGTGCGAAGTTGTTTTTTTTGTTTAAATTATTTTTGGAAAATTCTTTTGTAATTTTTGTAGAGTACTTTTTTTTTTATTGTAATTAGTTATTATTTTTTTTTTGTTTTGTATAAATATATATATAAAATCAGTTGAAGTCGCGTTTTCAGGGGTTTCGTATGGCTGGTCCTGACATGTCTGGAGCGGCAACCTAACCACTGGGTAGAAAAATAAGGTTTTTTTTTTTTATTATTATTATTGATATGGCAAGACAGTGCCACGAAGATTAGACAGAGATTTATATATATATTGGTGCATGATGAAAGAAAAAAAAAACTCTTTGATCAAGCTGTCATTTAGTTCGTTATTTATTAAAAATTTATTTAAATTAACAAGAAAATTATTTTTTTTTTAATAATAAAATAAAAATCAATATTGTGTTAATTAGCATTTAAATTATTGGTGTGTGAATTTATTTATTTATTTATTTAGTGCCATAGTTTTTTTTTGGTGAAGACATCGTTGGGTGTATATTTGGATTTGTTGTTTTTTTTTGTATTTTTTCGGAAAGTTTTTTTTGTTTGCAGTTCCTTTTTCCGAGGATTTTAGTCTCAATTTTTTTTTTTGTGTAGATATGGCTGGCTAAGATGAGGAAATAGTTATGTGAACCAGCGTAGTCAGGATGACCTTCTCTTGTGACTCTTCGATCCAATCGAATTGTTATTATGTAAAAGTGATTTGTATTGAAGAGTTGCATATTCCGACAATATGGTAGTTAGTAGGATCATTGGTCGACCCACACCCCACAGACTCTGCTAAGCCGGCAACCATAGGAGGAAATCCCAATGATCCTGGAGGCTGAGAGTAAATAAAAAGAGAAGTAGTTTTTTTTCTGTCGAAAAAAAAAATTGATTCTTGGTCTCATTTCATTTTAGTGATTGTGGCTAGGTAACTCAGACCTGGCGCCCAACGCTCTCAGCTTCCGAACACAACTCCTCCGAACTTATCTTCAGCTAACATATCAATTATCATTGAGAATGTTACAGCCTTAAACACAATATTTACATAATAATAATCTTAAAGTACATAGGTAACACAATAAACGACATCACCACAATACTCCCCACAATATACAATACTCTAGACAGTAAGTCTATTTAAATATTTTGCTGGTATGGTAACTTTTCTACCACAACGTGTTGATTGTTCCTTTGTTAACACTTTCTATGATGTATGAGTATTATTTTTTGCAGTTGTTGTTGATGTTTTTTTTATTGTTTTTGTTGTTGTTTTTTCATCGGACGTAATAAAAGCAGGCTTAAGTCTGTCTATTGATATTTTTGTATCATTTTGATTGCTGCGAACTATAAAATATTTGGCAAAACGTTTAATAACCTAAAAGGGTCCGATATATGGTGGTCAATGATGATTTAATTGCGTCAACTCGAACAAATACATGAGAACATCTTTCTAATGATTGGTGAATGAATGTTGTTTGTTTGCCATGATTCGAAGCCGGTGTGAATTTAACTTCTTGCATATTTTTTTTAATATCAATAATTAATTCATTTTCATCAATACTATTTTTAGTTGTCAGGAAAAATTCACCAGGTAATTTCAAAGTTGTACCATAAATCATTTCCGCAGGCGTAGCTTTAATGTCGGATTTATATGCTGAACGAAGTCCCAGTAGAATCATAGGTAATTTTTTTGACCAATTTACCGAACCATTACACATAATGGATGCTTTAAGCGTACGTACATATTTTATAGTTTGATGTTTATTGATTGAAGAATCATTGTTGATTGAAGTATCAATATTTTTATTTGATTTAAGAATATTTGAAGTATCGATATTTATTGGTTGTTAACTAATTTTTGATGCAACCTTATTTTTTGAAAATGATGATTTTGAATTAGGTAAAGATGTTGTTGTTGTCCCCATTGTCGATAATAATGATGTAGTACAATGGGGTGATACGATACTTAGTTTTTTGCATTTGATGCCTTATTATTTGAGTCTGACTGAAAATTACATGGTTTGATGCATTTACCCGCAATCATACCATATTCACGGTGGTACCAACAAGTGCTTGGTTTATTCATTTGATTAAAAAATTTATGCTTATGATTACGATTTCGTGAAGGTGTACGATGACTTGATATATTTGCATCTCTAAATCTAGTACGTAACCTTGAACGATCCTCTTGTAACAATTGCATTTTATTTGTAAACTCGTTAATACGATTTTCTGAAGTTTGAATAGATGATTGCTTACCTTGCACATTATTAATGGTTTCATTAATAATTTGTGTATCCAGTGATTCAGTAACAGCATCAGCTACAGAAGCTAACTCATCTAAATCACCTTTTGCAGCTGCTACAACAGCTTTAACCTGTGCTAGTAATCTATTCATCCATAGATTTTTTAAAAGTGAGTCATCAAGAACAACGTTTACATAATGCATTTAATAAATGGCTTGATCGACGATCTCCAAGTTGAATACCAGATACTAATAATTGTATTTTTTTGTGAGTACTATCAGCAAAATTTTTGATAATTTCTTTTCTTAAATTATCATATTTTTCTTTGTCTGGTGGATTTTTTACTGCACCATACACTTGTGTAATAATTTTATGGTCCATTGATGCAACGACTGTATTAAGTTACTTGATCAACTCTTTTACTTGATCAACCTTATTTTTTTTAGAGTTGTAAAAACCACGTTTCAAGATTATCTCCATTCATTGCAGGAATTGGAATTTTAGCAGATTGAAAAGCATTAATATTTGTTTTGTCATTTTCAATCTTGATGTTTTTTTGCTCATTTATTATCATAATGAATATTATCGTTGCTATCCTGAAAATCATCGTCGTCCATTTTTTATGCTAAAAAAATTACTGTTACGTTTTAATTTTAATGAAAAAATTATTATGGTGTTATATTTTCTTTGGGTTCTATGCGCTTCTTATATAGATTTAATATAGATCGGGGTCACCAATATAGCTTTTGGTATAGTGGTAATTAAATATTATTAATTACGTTAGCTATTATTTAATAAATAAAAAGAATACTGTTGTAACTATCGTATAAACATTGCCATATTAAAATAATAAGCACCGTGTAAACTCAGCAATTATCATATGTCAATATTACTTGTCTTTGTCTATCATATGTTATTATTCTCTTTTCACAAAATATATGATATGATGTACGCTTCACTTCTAAGTTGATTGTCAATAAGTAAAGTAGTCTTTTCTAGAACTTGTATTTTAATGTAATTTTTATATATCGTTAATTAAATGTATTTAAGTAATCAGCGTGTTTTATTGATCCACCACTACAACAAATTGGCAACGAGGAAGAAAATTAGAATAATATAATCAATTTGAAAATTTTTTTTTTATTAGTAATTTCAACATGGATGCCAATCAATTTAAAGAATTGATGAATCTGTAACAAAAGTTTTTTGAAAAGTTAAGTACAGTTACACCGACCCAGCAACAAAATTCGAATTCAATAGGTATAAATTCAATTGTATTGCAAACTTTTGAAAATTTTGATTCTACAAAAGAATCATTCAAATATTATCGTCAACGCTTCGAGAATTTTCTACAAATGAAAAAAGTTTTTTCAAATAAAGAAGCAACAACGTTTACATAACGTTTTACATTCTCGCAGAATTAAAACACGAAGAATTAATTACCGCTTTTGAAACTCCATTTGTGTCCGAAAAAAAATGTACTCGTGTATCAACATGCAATTTTATCAATATATCAAAAACAAAATGAATCGATAGCAGAATATATTGCAGCATTAAAGCGTAACATTATTGATTGTGAATTTATCTCACCGTGTAATTGTAAAGTATCCATTGCGGATATTTTTCTTCGAGCACAATTCGTTCGAGGTGTACGTGACAGCACAATTAGGGAACAAATATTGCAATCAGAAAGTATATCATTTGAAATTATTAAAAAAGCAATCACTTTAGAAGCATCAAAAATTATTAGTCGTCAAATTGCCAACAATTCTAATCTTCAAACTAATACAAATTCTGATCTCAACAAAATTTCAAAATATCGAAAAGACTCTCGACAATTTAAACGAGAGAAAGGTAAATTTTCAAATTTAAAATCGGATGTAACTAATTTTCAATCAAATTTTAGCCAACGTTCAAAATCAAATTCAAGAATCTAAAATTTATGAAAAATTGGGGATCAATAATATGTGTCTTCGTTGTGGTCGTGATAACCATATTGCAAAAGATTGTAAATCGAATCGAAATTTACTTAAATGTAGTTCATGTAAAAAAACAGGTCATATTAAGAAAGTATGCTTACAAACATTGGGTGGTGTAAATAAAGTAAGTTTTTGTAAGGGTTCCCTTAAATTAAGAGTTCCCTATAGTTTTGGAGTGAATAATAAATTTGGCAGTTTTATCAAAGCAAACCCTACACTTGATTTTTGCAATAGTATAGTGTTCCCTTAACTTTGGTGTGAATAAACTGATAAATATTACAGGGTTTGCTTAAAAAATTTAATAAAGCTAATTCTTCATCTTCATTCTCAAATATTAATGAGAATGAAGATGAAGAATGGTTGGATAAAAATGTAAAAGAAAGAAAACGATCTGGTGCTGTTTCTGATTGGGATTTTGTTGGATTATTAAAAGGTCATCCCGTCCTTTTAGAAAAAAGTCAAACACCTTTGGTTAAAGCAAAAAAAACAAAAGCAATCAGTTTGATTATAGAACAATTAAAGGCGCAATTTGCAATTAAAATGAATGAAAACCAAGTACGTAAGAAAGTGGAAAATCTGAAGGGAAAATTAAAAAAGAAAACTGATATGAAAGAAACTGGTAACAAAAAAATTGTTTTGAAGTCGCATGAAAAATTAATGTTAGAATTAATGGACTACAAGAGAAATCCAGTTTTGAATAAAATTGATGGTAAGTTTTGTTTTACATTATACTTATGTTCAAAAACAAAGTTTATACAAAATGTACAATGTACAATTATTATAATGTAAAATGTACAATTGTTAATCAAAATAATTTATATTTTTGTAAGGTGGCGTTTCAATTGGTGATGATAATGTATGTCCACCGATTACAGAAGATCAAGAAAATGATGATCCGCAATTACTGCAAGTGTCTTCAGAATCTAAAATGCAAAAAAAACATACAATCAAAAATGAACACACTAAAGATCAGTTACAGTCCGAAGTTCTACAACTACAAAAAGAAGTTTTACTATTACTGTTCAATTCCGAACTTTTTGTTTAATTGAAATTTACAATGTTTAATAAAAATTAACAAATAATTTCATACCTAAAATTAAGTTGTTAAATTTAAACGTTCTCATAGCTCTCAAATAATATTTTATCGAAATTGAATTAAATTCTAATTTAAATATATAATTTTATAAGTTAATCCAAGGTTAGCGATATGTTAATGCACAAATGCAAAAGAAATGCGAGAACTATGAGAATTAAGTAATTATCATAAATACATAAATTTTATTAAATGTGTTAAAATATCATAGTCTTATGCAAATGCATTTATTATATATATGAATGTATTTTTTGTTGTTCATATTCAACTGTGTGAAAAAATTATGTGGGCGAAAAAAATAAGTTCTTATAAAAGTTCCACATTATTTGGTCGACATAACACATTCCTTAAATGAATTATTTTGACTTGAAGTATTAGAATGGGATAGGATAAAACAAAATTTAATTTGGAATAAAAATTATTAGTAAACGTGAATTAAAATCGTTCGTATCGTTTTGTCCATCGGTAAAAATTCTAATATTTAAAGTCGATATAATCTTCAATATAAAAGACTTGTATTTATGATAAAAAATTTATATATATCGAATGTTAATATTTGGTGAAATGTAATTATCGTGGAAATAATAAATTGTTCAGAATTTAAATCATTATAATTTAAATTTTTATAAAGTACTTGTATCGTGAATAAATTAAGTATCGGTATTTAAAGATAGTAACACTTCTTTGCACAATCAAATTGTATACAGATTGTAATCAAATTGTCTATAATTAAATATGAAATAATATGGTTAATATTATAAAGACGATAGTTATGTGTTAATATTATTATTAAAGATGAAAATTTGAAATGATTAAAGTTGAACTTTGTGTTTTATTATTGATTAACATTTTGGCGACCGTGACAGGACACCAGTTATATTTCATATAAAGGCATTAAACGAAATTAAATATATAAATACATATATATATATTCATAGAATTGGTGTCTTTAATAATAAAATATAAATCAAATTTCATCCCAAATAAATAATCTATTATAAAATTGGTGTAATTTATTTTGAATTAAAATATCGGAACTTTCACAAACGTTGGTTTTTTAAATGTATTAACTAGCAATTATTATTCGTGCTATGAAAATTACAGTGTGTCTGAATAGAGAAATATATATTGTGCCTAGTTTAATTGATACGTGATTAGAATTGGTTATAAATTAAAGTAAATCCATTTTGACTTCTTTGAAATTAAATAATATCTTAACTATTAAATAACGTTTAAATTTTGCTGAAAATAAATTTACATCAAACTTTATGAACATTTTTTCTTCAAATTTGTATTAATTATTCGTAATAAAAAAAAAGGGTTGAAACTAGAAGTGAACTTTACCTTTGTGTATCTAGTTAAATTATCAGAAATTAAAACTGTTTTAAATTAAATTTAATTTCATTGTGTGATAAAGTGATATAATCAATACAAAAAATGTCGCTTTCAGCAGAACTAATTGAGGATCAATTGAAAATTGGTCAAAAAATTCAAGAGGAATATAGAAACTTCAAGAAGGATGGATCATCCAGAAAAACAGAAAGATACTGTAAAGAAAGGTTAGTACGAATTATAGAATTAATTTCTCTTTTAGAAGCCAACCACGAAAATATTATTGAGAATTTAAAAGAATCTGGTGAAGAAAGTGATTATATAAAGGATTTTTATTTTGAAAATGTGATGAAAATTGCAAAGGCATATAAAACTGGGTTAGAAGATTTATTGCAACAACACGAATTAAATGAATCTAAATATAGGCAAGCTGAGCTAACACGTGCTGCCGAATTAAAGGATGTACAAGCTAGAGTATCAACAGCCACTGCAGAAATGGCAAGATTAGCTGCAGAAATCGAGTCCGAAGGAGTTGAACGCGAGGTGGCTACTACAGAACTTAGCGCTGACTGTCAAATTTCCACCATAAAGGGACAATTAGCTGCAATTTCGTCACTGAATCGGTTACTTCTGGCAATTCAACGGGATCCCAATACATGTCGGTCACGAGCATATTGGGAACACCACTTATACACAATCGAACGCTATTGGAAGGATCTTCTAGCAACACACAATCGCATATTAGGATTTCCAAATTACTATGATTATGAAATTGAAATATTTCAAGAATTAGAAGATTTGTATCAATCAGTAGCAATTTCTATCAAAGAATATTTAGCAGTGAATCCATCTGACAGATTGGAATCAGCGCTTCAATTACCAAAAATAACATTGCCAGTTTTTGACGGTAGTTATCTGCAATGGAAGCCATTCCAGGATCTATTCACTCAACTTATACATAACCGAGTAATGGCACCTGCGCAAAAATTCTTCTATTTGAGAGCAAATTTGAAGGGTGAACCGTACAATCTTGTAAAGCATTTATTAGCTACCGACGCTAATTATATGACAGCCTGGAACACCTTGGTTGAGCGATATGAGAATACATACGTATCAACTTAAGACAGTTACCTACGGCACATCTGCTGCACCGTTCTTAGCAACACGATGCCTCGTAGAATTAGCAAGAATAAATAATTCAACCTATCCAGAAGCTGCTGAAATTTTAGCCCGTGATATGTATGTAGATGATTGTTTATCCGGCGCTGACACGGAGAGTGAAGCTAGAACCCGCCTACAACAATTAATAAAATTATTGAAATCAGGTAATTTTGAACTTCGCAAATTCTGTACTAACAAATTAGAAATTCTCAGAGACATACCAGAAGAGCATCGCGAAAAGGTTTTTACCTTTGAAAAAAAGGATGCTATTAAAACATTAGGACTTATTTGGTTGCCTCGCGAAGATATCATTTCAATTTAATTTTGTACCAGTAGAAAGAAAGCAAATAACAAAAAGAACCATCCTATCAGATATTGCAAGAATATTTGATCCTCTCGGTCTCATTGGACCAACAGTCGTATTGGGCAAACTATTCCTACAAGAGCTGTGGAAAAGAAAACTGGACTGGGACGTTCCAGTACCTACAGAAATGCAAACACAATGGAAAAGACTCATGAACCAATTCAACGATTTAAAAATATGCTCTATCAAAAGGTGCATACTTCTTCCTTCACCAACATCAATCGAGCTGCATGCATTTTCTGACAGCAGTGAAAGAGCCTATGGAACGTGCTGTTATTTACGATCAACAAACGCATTTGGCCAAGTGAATGTTAGTCTCATTTGTTCAAAATCACGCATTACTCCGTTAAATTTTACCACCATTGCAAAACTGGAATTGTGTGGAGCGTTACTCATGGCCGAACTTGTAGAACGCCTTCTTCAAATATTAACTATAAAAATAAAGTCTGTGATCTACTACACCGATTCAACCACTGTTCTTGCATGGCTGAACGCACCATCGTATACATGGAACACATATGTGGCTAACCGAGTAGCACGTATACAAGAACTAACAAGAATACAACATTGGCGCCACATTGCAGGTGCAAACAATCCTGCAGATCTACTTTCAAGAGGCTCATTTATAAGCAATCTTGCTCATTCATCCGCTTGGTTTGAGGGGCCGGAATTTTTAAGAGAATCAGTGACATTTATCTCTGATAAGTATGAAATTCCGATCGAAATTCCAGAGCGGAGGGCGCAGAAATCAGTGCTTATAGCATCTGCACGGATTCCAAGTCTAAGTTTTATTGACACAATAAATCACAAAAATTCCTTTAAATACAGTCAAAAACTAACATCTTATATTTTTAGGTTCTACAACAACTGCAGATCACCAAAGGAATTGCGTTCTACTGGTAATTTGGCAGTTTCAGAATTGGAAGCTGGCACATTGGGGTTGGTCAAGAGTGCTCAACAGAGTGCCTTCGCTCAACAGTTGAAAGGTTTGTCGTCTCACGAAGAAGTCGACAAGAGGGATCCATATGCATCATTAAGTATATTTTTGGATAAATCAAATGGTGTCATTAGGGTAGGGGGACGATTATGTAATTGCATGCTTCCGATGAATTCCAAGCACCAGATATTGTTGCCAAAGGGTCATACGCTGTCAAAACTAATATTAATTCACATGCATGTCAAACATATGCATGCAGCACCAAATGCATTAGTAGCTATTTCCCGTCAGAAATACTGGATTGTAGATGTCAAACGAATGGCCACAAATGTTGTACATAATTGTTTGAGGTGTTTCAAGGTGACACCGCGAATGATACAACAACTTATGGGTCAACTACCACATGACAGAGTTTGCCCATCACGACCATTTCACACAACGGGAATTGAATTCTGCGGACCAGTATACGTTCATCACAAAATTCGAGGAAAACCTCCAGCCAAGGCATATATATCAGTGTTTGTTTGTTTTAGCACAAAGGCAGTTCACCTAGAATTGGTGAGTGATTTGTCATCTCAAGCATTCTTGAATGCACTGAAGAGGTTCGTGGCACGCCGTGGCCTATGTGCAACAATATATTGTGACAATGGGACCAATTTCGTCGGAGGTAAAAGGGAACTGCAAGAATTAGCCACCCTAATTCAATCACAACAATTACAAAAAGAAATTTCAAGATTCTGCCAAGAAGAACAAATACAGTGGCAACACATTCCACCACGTGCTCCACACTTTGGTGGCCTGTGGGAGGCAGCAGTAAAGGCAGCTAAACATCACTTGATTCGCTATACTGGCTTATCGCATTTGACTTCTGAAGAATTACAAACTGTGATTACTCAAATCGAGGCCATATTAAACTCAAGACCCATTACACCTATGTCTGCCGATCCCAACGACTTAGAGGCATTAACACCAGGACACTTTCTTCTTGGTGCGCCGTTAACTTCACTGCCAGAACCCAATATAAAAGATACAAATTTAAGCCGTTTAGATAAATTTAGGCAATTACAAAATATACATAAGTTGTTTTGGAAATGATGGTCGTTGGAATATCTAAATCAATTGCAGACGAAGGGAAAATGGAAGAACAAAACCGAAAACATAAAGACTGGAGCAATGGTGTTAATAAAAGATGTGAACCTACCTCCATTGAAATGGCAACTAGGAAGAGTAACGTCAATTATAGAAGGACAAGATAATTTAGTCAGAGTAGTCAATGTGAAGACAGAAAATGGGAACCTAAAACGATCCATTCACCACATTTTTTCGTTGCCAACAGAAGAAATCGGAAGTGCAGAAGGACCATATCAAAGCAGTGATAATCAACAACAGAAAAAACCAGCTGCTGAACAAAGTGAATCAAATAATCGTAGGGTATTGCGGAGCGAGAAAAAATTAAATCTTCTGTCAACGGCATTGATGGTATTGCTAGTCGCATGTGGTTCATCAACTTCACGAGCCCAGGAAACATCCAAAAACATTAACATCACCATGTTTGATAACAAAATGGGACTCTACTTCGAAGGCATCGGCGAAGTAAAAACAATACACAGCAACTGGAATCTTATTGCATACTATAACTTAACAACGTATTGGCAAGAGTTGAATGGGCTAATGATGTACAACACAACAATTAATAAATTATGCGATCGAAAGGAAGTTAAACCAACTTATTGTCGAGCCATTGCAATGGAAATTTCAAACAGAATAAAAACAATTGACCACAATAACATTTTGCTTCATAAAATAAATGATCACAAGGCAAGGATGGTCAGATCTCCGTTTGACTTCATTGGATCAATTTCAAACAGCTTATTTGGAATATTAGATCAAGGCTATGCGAAATACATAGAAGGTGAAATTGTTCGAGTTAACTCTAATGAAAACCATTTATTGGAACTAATCAAAAGGCAAACTTCAATATCTGACAATACAATTAATGTTCTAAAAAGGACTACAAATGATATAAATGCGCAATTTGCTCTGATGAAATCAATGCTTGACACAACCGATCATTTCATAAGAAATGAGGTCAAAAAAGAAGAACTAGAAAGAAGCTTTAGGTCACTCACAACGTATATGCTACTAATATTAACAAATTATGAAAACAGTCAAAAAAATATATTAGATGTTCTCCTAGACCTACACCACTCACGTGTAAATCCGCAGCTCATAACACCAGATCAGATGCAAGCTCAACTCTCAGTTGTTCGTACTAGTATTCCGTCTACACTCGCACTTCCGGCAACAGATTTGCTCCAGCTATACAAATTGATTGCTGTCCGCGCACGAATTGTTGAAAATGCCATCATTTTCAAAATGGAAATACCTTTGCCAAATAATGAATATTTTCAATTGTTTAACGTCATTCCGGTACCAATAATTCTTAATAATAACTCATTTATGGTGAAAACAAGCTCAAAATATTTGGCAATCACGTTATTAAGGGATAAATATTATCAATTGACAAATGAAGAACTGAGAACATGCTTACAAATTGAGTCATCAATATATCTATGCAAGCCAATGTCACCAATCTTCAATCAACAATCAAATATGAGCAAATGTGAAATAGCGTTATTATCACATAAAAGAGAGCCACTAATAGAATGCGAATTACAGGCTATAGTTACCCCGGAGCACTGGGTGAGCACACACTGGACACGTTTGGATTAACGTATGGATATTTTCTATAATAAAATCAACTGAACACACAGCTAATGTTATATGTGAAGGCACCGTTACAGCAATTACTCTAAGGGGAAATGTCTTACTACAGCTACGATCACCATGTATGATGAAGATTAATTTTATGACGTTGCAAACTGATACCATCCGAACCAGCCACATTTTTTTATCGTTTACTCCAACACCAAATATAAGCATATGGAACATTCCCAATTTGATTGACGAACCTATCAACTCATCTAGTAAATTAGTTGAAATTAAAACAAAAGAAATAGATAACCTTTCAACAAAAATAAAACAACTACAAGAAGGTGAATCAGCTACGACTTTTAATTACCATGACGTTTATCATTATGGAATCAGCTACTTCATTATTTTGGTAATAGTGATACTGCTTATCACATACGTTTGGTGCAGAAAACGACAACAAGCTACTCACCGACCAACCCCCAGGCCTAGGACAACTTCACGAAATCCAGTTAGATCCAGTTCCATCTTCAAAATACATGAATCGCCAGCCTTGTGAGATGTTCAAATATATCAATCTATCGTTAATCTTGTTTGCAACAAATTTATATAATTAATTCAACTTAATTGAATTACATGATTCTAGATTGATTGGTTTGAACCCCTCACAGGGGGGAGTATGTTCAATTCCGAACTTTATGTTTAATTGAAATTTACAATATTTAATAAGAATTAACAAATAATTTCATACCTAAAATTAAGTTGTTAAATTTAAACGTTCTCATAGCTCTCAAATAATATTTTATCGAAATTGAATTAAATTCTAATTTAAATATATAATTTTATAAGTTAATCCAAGGTTAGCGATATGTTAATGCACAAATGCAAAAGAAATGCGAGAACTATGAGAATTAAGTAATTATCATAAATACATAAATTTTATTAAATGTGTTAAAATATCATAGTCTTATGCAAATGCATTTATTATATATATGAATGTATTTTTTGTTGTTCATATTCAACTGTGTGAAAAAATTATGTGGGCGAGAAAAATATGTTCTTATAAAAGTTCCACATTATTTGGTCGACATAGCACATTCCTTAAATGAATTATTTTGACTTGAAGTATTAGAATGGGATAGGATAAAACAAAATTTAATTTGGAATAAAAATTATTAGTAAACGTGAATTAAAATCGTTCGTATCGTTTTGTCCATCGGTAAAAATTCTAATATTTAAAGTCGATATAATCTTCAATATAAAAGACTTGTATTTATGATAAAAAATTTATATATATCGAATGTTAATATTTGGTGAAATGTAATTATCGTGGAAATAATAAATTGTTCAGAATTTAAATCATTATAATTTAAATTTTTATAAAGTACTTGTATCGTGAATAAATTAAGTATCGGTATTTAAAGATAGTAACACTTCTTTGCACAATCAAATTGTATACAGATTGTAATCAAATTGTCTATAATTAAATATGAAATAATATGGTTAATATTATAAAGACGATAGTTATGTGTTAATATTATTATTAAAGATGAAAATTTGAAATGATTAAAGTTGAACTTTGTGTTTTATTATTGATTAACAATTACAAAAAGAAAACGAAATTAAAAGAAGTAAAATTCTTACAAATATATTAAATAAGCAAACGTTTGATGCTATCATAGATGATATAGAGGAAATTGATACTTAAAATATGTATAATTAAAAAGAGGAAAATTAAAATGAATTTATTTGAAAGTCCAAATAAAAAATTAAATAAATAAAATTTAACATTAGTTTCAATTAAAACCTTGAATTATAACTGCAATCTAGTTTCTTCTAGCCTTGCCTCGTTTGAAATGGAATTGTTTTCTTCTGATTGTAGTGGAACTGATGCTTCATTTTGTTCAATTTCTTCTTCTTCATTCTCAGGAAAGTCTGCGTCATTAAGAAATTTGGCTATATTATGCAAAACAAAGCAGGCTAAAATCATTCTGGGAACTCTGCTAGTTGAAAGCCTTATTCTTAAATTTAAAAGAGGAAATCTTCTTTTTAATTGGCCAAACATCCTTTCAATCAAAACTCGTTCCCGCGTGAATAATTTGTTATATTTCTTTTCCATATCCGTCTATGGGTTTCGAAAAGGAGTCATGATCCATGGTGATAAACCATAACCCTCGTCTCCGAGTAAAATAGCTCCAGTTTGGTTTTCATTTAACAAATCAAAAAAGGTAGAATTTCGCCATATTCTCGAGTCATGCACTGAACCAGGCCATCGCGCGTCGATGCTTGTAAACCATTCCTTAGCGTTACCGGTCGCTTGAACTTTTAAAGAAAATACGCCTTTTCGATTTAAATATTCATCTCCATGCAAAGTTGGTTTTTGAATTTGAATATGGGTACAGTACAAAGCACCAATCACGGACGGCACACTTTCCTAATTGTTTTTGAAACTGTTGTTCGATGTATGCCTATGTCATTCCCAATACCAACTTGAAAGCCTGGATCGCCGACGCATCTTAAAAAGGTCTTCATTTTTTCTATTTTTGGTATAGCACCTCCTCGAGTTTCATAATTTTCATTTCCAAGAAATTGATCCGATAACCACTGCACACTTTCATATTTAAAACGGTACATAGACTTAAATTTATCATCGTCTTCATCATCAAATCGACGAGCAACATAAACTTTACGTTTCTGATTATTAACATTCATAAATGATGCCATTTTATTTTTATTTTGCCTTTAAATTTATTTATTACGACACAAAACTAAATGTACTTATTTTTTTGACACTTCAAGACTAACTACACTTAAGTGAATGCTTTTCCTAATAGGGAATACTTTATTCACACCAAATGTAGAACTCCCTTAGAGAAAACCCTTCCCTAAACAGAATACCCTAGAAGGGAACCCTTATTTTTATTCACACTACCCATTGTTAGTTGAAAATTCAAAAAGTAAATCATCAAATCAAAATAATTAAAATGAAATAGCAAATGTAGATGAAGTTTTACGAACGGGTTTGCTGAACCGAATGTACAGACACTCAAAAACAGCAACGAACGTATTTTCTAAATACTCAAAAATAAACTAGAAGCAATTACTAACGAATCGTTATCGATGCAACACAAAATTCGAGAAATTCTATTTAGATATCGACCAACACCATTAGCCAATAATAAGACTCCAGCAGAAATGTATTTACAAAGAAACATTCGCATTCAACTCGACGCAATTCGTCCGAACAAACATAGTCCAAACAATCAACGTAATTATAAAGCTAGACAACTAAGCGTGGGAGATCGGATAAAGCGAGATGTTATACAGCCAATAAGGAAATATGGAAATATGGAACAGTCGTACAAAAATTGGGTAAAATTCATTAGAAAATAAAATTAGACAACGGATATATATTCAAACGTCACATTAATCAATTGCGGAAATCCGAAATCCCTCAGAAGAAAGTCACATTCGATCAAAATACTAATTTCGACAAGAAAGAAAAAATCGATTTAACACCGTTAACTAATCAACCATATTTAATGGAAGTCACTCAACCAAATTATAATTCGGAAATGCCACAGTCATCAAATGAACGTATTACAGTAAATAATGAACCAGCTGAAACAAGTATTCAACCAGATC
The DNA here is from genome assembly GCA_949752835.1 of Empis stercorea. NCBI lineage: Eukaryota > Metazoa > Arthropoda > Insecta > Diptera > Empididae > Empis > Empis stercorea. The sequence goes on from OX457086.1 coordinate 21,819,741, forward strand.
AACCAAATCAATCAATAATTGAACAAGATCGGAAATCAAATAGGCATCGAAAACAACCAACTCATCTTCAAGATTATGTTACGAAATAGTTTCAAATTAAACTGTTCAAATTAAGCGTGGGAGAACTGTTGCAACTATCGTATAAACATTACGATATTAAAATAATGAGTACCGTGTAAACTCAGCAATTATCATATGTCAATATTACTTGTCTTTGTCTATCATATGTAATTATTCTCTTTTCACAAAATATATGATATGATGTACGCTTCACTTCTAAGTTGATTGTCAATAAGTAAAGTAGTCTTTTCTAGAACTTGTATTTTAATGTAATTTTTATATATCGTTAATTAAATGTATATAAGTAATCAGCGTGTTTTATTCTTAGATTATAAAACCAGGATATGCAATAAGATATAAAATTCCGTCAAAAAAGTTGAGGCGGGGGAACGAGAAAATATTTTTATCTGACGGCTTCAGAAATGCAGCCCGAAGCAAAAAAGCTCGTTTGTTTAAAAAAAGCTGTTTTTATTTCTGTTATTTAAAAATATATTGAATATGAATGAATTTCTCTTCATTTTAATAAAAAAAATATGAATTTTTATATTAAATCTTTATTAATTATTTTATTTTGTGAGTTTATTTTTAACAAACTTATATCTTTTGTACCTATATATTAAAAAAAATTAATACTTCTTTTAGAAATCGGTTAAACATTATTTTTTCGAATTTTGGAATATCGGGCAGTTTTCACATCACCTTTGAGGTAGTGTTATTAAGCGTTTTACATTTCTTAGTATTTTTAAAATCTTGTGGCAAAAATGCAACACACAGACTATCGTTGACTCCATGATCTCCAGGAATTAAATTCAAACTAAAATATATAAAATAATATCATAAAAAATATTCGCCTCATTACAAAATTTCCCTGACTACAACTCTGTCACTTTAATTTCGCAATGTAAAAGCTCTTTTGAAATAATGGCGCAAACTTTATTTCAATTATAAATTAAAATTTACACTTTATTCTGAATAAACTATAATATTTTTAAATTTAAATTAAAAAAAACACGATTTTTAAAATTAAATGTACCATTCAAATATCATTCATAACTTAAAATATTTGGTATAATTACTTGTAAAGCGCAACCATTTCATATTCATCTAATTTGTTATATAAATTATATTTACAACTTCTGACAATACAATAAATCATGTCTATATTGTTAATTATACACCACTTTAATAAATATCACCTTTTTTATATAAATTTAAACACTTTTTCACTAATAAAAATAATAAAATGTATTTTTTGTTACACTTTTTTACATTTGTAAAAGCTATAAACGAAAGCTCCCGGTTTTTTTATATTTTTCCTTATTTTAATAAATTAATAAAAAAAAACAACCGAATAACAAAAAAAAAAAAATTGTAAAGTTGATGACGGACGCCTCTGCCGCTGCTCTGCCTCAACTTTAATGTTGCTGATCGGAATGAATGCTCGTTGGTTGCTACATTTTTTTTTTTTTTAATCAGTTAATCAGCCGGTGCAGTGTATTACACGGCTCGAATATAAGGATTTTAACTTTTTCCTTATAAATTTATTGCAGATTTTGTTTTTTTTTAACATACACCACTGGAAATATTATTTTTTTCTCTTCATTATTCTTGGTTTGTTTAGCGAATCCTTTTATATCTTTAATTTTCGTTATTTTTTTTTTTTTTTTACATACGCGGACCCGGAAAAATTTTGGGTTCTTATTATTTTTTTTCTCTTCTACTTAAGTTTTTGAATGATTTTGTTAATTTTTTTTTTCTTTTTATTAATTTAATTCATATTATTGTCATAAAAATGTTCTTAATGGGATGTTTTTTCTCTGTACTTATTACTTTTACTCAGTTTTTTTTTTAAATCAATAACAGTTAACAACACCATACATAATTTTTTTTTCTATCTTATTTTTGTTTTTTTTTTAATTAACTAATTTCTGCCAAAATTTTCCGCCCGAATTCTTTAATTTTTCACAAAAAAAAGCTTCTTCCAAATACAAAAAAAAATCTTGAGAGACAATTACAAATTTTAAAAAAAATATTCAAAAATTCAATTTCCTAAAAAAAAAATGTCCGACCGACCGCTTCAGTTTTTTTTTTCAACTCCTCGAAACAATCCAAGTTTTCAAATTTTTCTCAATTCGAAAACTCTATTGTTTCCTCGATCGCGTGATCTCTTGGCTTTCGGAACCAAAACATGGCCCACAAGGGCAACAAAGGTTGTCTATTGTTTTATGTTCCGAAAATCAAGAGACCGCAGCGCTGACGGGAATTTCGAATTAATACTAACATGCAGCGGCGGCTCGTCATATTGGGCAGGGTGGGCTAAGCCCAACCTGAATTTACAGGAAAATGCTACAAAATATTCATTTAAAATATATTATAAAAATGAGCAAAAAAAATTCAAATTTTTTTTAAAATAAATGTCATATAATATACGTGTATATAATTTTTTCCATCGAAATTCGTACACCACCGCTGCGAAATATAATATGTATATAAAAATATAATCTAAAATCTAAATATGAATATGAACGCTAAAATACAAATATATTATACTAACACTACATAACTTTTTCATTATAAAAAGACAACTACTCTTTTCTCTTTACTTCACGGGCTAATTGAAATTTGCCCACCTTATTATACTAATTTTATACAAAACAATTTTGCGTATGTGTTGAATTTTGTATGGATCAGGCTGGGCTAATTTAAACTAGCCCACGAAGACCACGTGTTCCCCATAGAAATGCGAAATATTTGTTATTGCTATATGATTTTCAGAATTTTATTATTTTTTCTATGGAAGAAAATTATTAGAAAATTTCCATTATATGAGCAAGCAATGTCAATTTTCAAATTTTTTAAACCAAACTACCAGGCGCGCATATTTTATAATCAACACTATTGAGTTGAGTTATTTCCTTCTCCTATATTAAAAAATTTATATTGAGAAAAATATATCATGGGATAGAAAATCTCTTATCCATAGAAGAAATATTCCTATACTGAAAATTTGCATGAAATATTTTTCATTAAAAAAAAAGAGAAATATATCATCGTGGGCTAGAAAATCGCAGCCCCTAGAACGAATAATTCCTTTGAGTAAAAATTTGCATGAAATATTTATTTCCTTATATAAATATTTTGTATTAAAAAATAAATAAATATATCTTCATGGGCTGGAAAATCGCAGCCCATAGCAATAATTGTATCACTTATATTTTAAATTCCCTCAGTAGACAAAAAATTATTTAATTATAGCACACCTTAGAACTAAATTTTTAAAATTAGTACCAGGCGATCATAAATTTCAGAAAGTAACAATTTTATTCTTAGTTGAGAAAACTTAAGACAATTGCATACAAATATAACTATTCAAATATGTATGGAGTGTGCCATGATTTTCGTTTATTTAGTTCGATTTTTTTTGAATGTGTCTATTTTTTTTTGTGTATAATATGTGATTTATTTTTCTTGTGTGCATAGCATATGCATAATGATTTTTTTTATTGGAAAGAAAATGAAAAACATAAGATGCCAATGTGATTAACTAACTAATGATGAGCTTAGATGCCAATGTGATTAACTCACTAAAACGAAAAATTCAAAAGATTGTATATTTAATAACCTCAAATCTTTGCTTTTCATACCAAAATTTTTTCCTTTAGCCCACCCAGAACTTTTGATCACGGTCCGCCACTGCTAACATGGCTACCCACCTAACCAAATTTACCTCCGCGCCTGTCTACTGACTGACATCTGAGATATGACAAGCCGGTATTCAAAACTAACATCAAGATGGACCAGATGTAAAAAAATAAATAGGTGGTTTTTTTATATTTTTCCATATTTTAATAAATATTAACTTATTTTTCAAAATAAATTAACACAAATAAAACACGGTGTCACAAAACAGAACTATCTGGAACTTAGCGTTCCACATAGGCCTGGAAAACACCGACTCGTCACACCCCAGATGTCTGATAATAAATACTACATAAATATAAATACCAAAAATACTAAAACATAAATAAATAACACTTACTAAATACCTATCCCATACTAAATACTACTATAAATAATAGAAATAATCAATACCCTATTTTATTATAAATTTACCTAACATATAATTAATCCTCTAACTAATAATTAAATAATTAAATATAATGACCCGACCCGCAATAAATAACAAAAAAAAAAAAATTTTAACTATTCTTACAACTGACAAATACTAATAAATTTAACTAACAATAAATAATAATAACCAACTATAAAATAACTAATGTATAAATAATACTACTTACTCTAAATACCAAATTTAATAAGGTTGGTAGCCATGCCAGTACTACGCTAATAATAATACATAACAAGAACTAACCCTAATTACTTATAAGTATAACCAATAAATAATAACTACTTAACAAATCATAATAAATTGAAAAAAAAATTTTGACTGTACTAACTACATTTAAGTGTAAATTAACTAATACTAACGAACTAATAATACTAATAATACTAACTAACAAAAAAAAGTAAAAAAAAATATAAATAAATAAATAAATAACAAGCATTTGAAAAATATCACAGGTGGTTTTTTTTTATTCAGTCAATGGGGGGCTGTCCCACACCCTGACCGGTCTCATGCTCTACTGACTACGTTAGCCGGGCATGCGGATATTTTTCAAACCAATTATTATTTTCCGTTTCTTCTTTTTTTCTTTTTCCTCCTTTTCCTCTTAAACCAATATTTTATTACTATTCTAATTTTATTATCTTCTAAATCTATTTTATCTAAACTAATTGTCTTTATCTCAACCAATGTGGAGTAACTCTTAGATATGAACTCTGAACAGTGGAAACAAGTTGCAGAATTCTTACTCCTAACCATTACCTCTCCTGTATCGAAGGTTTCAGATAGCTTTGGAGATAATTCGCTCTCTAATCGCTCTCTCATTCGGTTTAGGAAAATTCAGTATGGACAATTCCACCTGTTCTGCCATTGAAGCAGAATTCGTAGAATTGGTAATGGCAGGATGAAAATTTAATAAATTTTCAAGTGCTGCGGAACTACCTTCTGAAATCATTTTATGTTTAGAGTGAATTAAGGACCGTAACATTGGCACTGCTCCATTATCCCAAAGGAATTTTTGATCTTCGGGCGAACCGTCAGATAAATTCCATAGGGTACCACAGGCATTATTAACTAATGTTAACTTTTCTGATTTCAGTTGTTGTAATAATGTACCCAAACAATTACGTTGTCGAATTTTTTTTCGATAATCTTCCCTAGTAGCAATCTGACTAGAAACATTCCTTAGAATTCAACTAGCAATTTCAGTTATTTTCAAAGTTTTATTAGGCCCTTCATACGATAACAGGTCAACTAGAAATGCTAGTGCACCTTCATCAGAACACAGCTCAATTTTATTTGTTTTATTATGCGTTGAGAAATTCCTTAAAACAGATAATACTGCGTTTAAGGTAATTTCATTATTCGTCTTCATGGCAGCTTTAGCCAAGGCTGAGACAATCTCCATTCCGCTTAATGCGGCTTTCATCTTATAATCAGATTGCCACGATAAATTATGCAAGATACTTGCGATTACTTGGAGAAAATCATCGGGTGAGGAACCTAGTTGCTCCAGTAGAGCTTCGATAAATTCTTTATTTGAACAAAGTAATGCTTTATTGTTACCATTACCACATGTTAAATTAGCCAATACCATTAAGGCATAACGTCGTAAGGAATTACAACACTGATCCTCTGGTTTTGGACCATGAGCGGAATGATCTAAATGCACTAAACTTGCAATTGCTTGTAACGCCCCCATTGACACATTGCCTGACGATGCTCTACATCAAAACTAACTTTCACAAGATTAAAAATTGATGCTAATGGATGACGATCGGAATCATCTCTAATTGATCTCCCACCACTTTGTAAAAATTTCATTAAAAACCCACAATAATCTACTATTAGTTCAATTGAACTTAAGATTATTGCTTCGCGTCCAGCCCCTCCTCCTCTGGATGATAATACACAAAATTATTGTGTAGAGCCATGGCAGTACTTGTTTTAAAAAAAAATATCTAAGAAAATCAACTAAAAAAAATTCAACAAATCGTAATCGCAAAACTCATATTTTAAATTAATAACAAATATTGTAAATGAGGAAAAAAAACTAATTCTAACTAATATAACTAACATAACAAAAAAACAACTAATAATTATAAATAGTGTAAAAAATAGATAACATTAATTGTAAATTGACTATCACTAAATTCGACTAACCAAAAAAAATAAATTAATAAATACCAATAATTGTAAATGAAAAAAAAAAATTACCCTACACCTAATGTAAATAACCTAACACTTTTATGTTCTTTTACTATTTTTATAAATCTTTTCGTCTTCTCCGTTTTTCAACACCTCAGAATGCATGCACTCTGGATTTCTCTTTTAAATGGACAGGGAAGGAAAAGGGTGAGGTAGGAATATGGTTAGGGAGAAAGGAAACTTCAATAAGAAATATTCCCCCAACACTACAAAAAAAATCTTTGGCTGTCCCAATTCACAAGAAAAATTTCAACTTACGCTGAATACAAAAACACACACATGCTAGGACCCCCTTTTACACTACTAAAAGCGGGTGGTCTTACTAGCGGACGGACACTTTGGGGAGGATACGACACGGACCACCTTATCGCAATTTCTAACCCCCCAAAATAAATAAAACAAAGGACACGGGTAGGACAGGTTATGGACAACCAAAACCCTTATCTAACTACCAGTACATACATTTTTAAATTGGAACAACCTCCGATCCTTCTCATAGAGAAGGAAGAATACTCCCACGGAAGGGGAAGACGTTGCTATATTGATCGCCCCTCCATCCGACTTTAGCAACCTCAGATGGAGAATTACACAAATTATTTTTTTTTTTAAAATAAGCCACAATTTGGGCGCCAATTGCAACAACAATTGGTGCATCCTTAAAGTCCCTATTTTTGGGCGCCAATTGTAACACGATAATAATTTTTTGAATAGACAAAAAAAAATTACCACCTGCTAACTGTTAGATAAGGCGGAGGAGGTAACTTCGGAGTTCTAGTGAAGTTGGCGCCAGGTATAGGGTGACCAACAGCGCATGACAAGAAAAACGCTAGACCAAAATTTATGTTACTAGAACTCCTTGGATCACTGGGATTTCCTCCTAAGTGTGCCAGCTATGCTCAGCCTGTGGGGCGTGAGTCGACCAGTGATCCAATCGGCAATCAATACAACAACATGGTGATACTTCCACAAAAGTTTTCCCACAAAGAAAATTTCCAAACACTTTTACGAAGTATCACCATAAGGAAGAGGAAAAAGAAAGGAACAGAAATCCATCGCGATCCATCCTGGGAAATTATGTAAAAATCAGCCACTCATTTTACAAACGCAGTAGGCACTCTCTACAAAAACAACAAAAATTGTTGGAATTTTAAAAAAAAAAAAATTAAAATTCCAAATAAATTATAATAAATAAAAGACGATTAAATTTTTTTTTCTTAACAGGCGGTTGTTTTTTTTCTTTCTTTATTAAAAATAAGAAAAAAATTAAAGAAAATATACTTATGTATAAAAAAAAAATATATATATATATAAGTGGTGTACAAAGTTTGATCTTAATTAATGCAAAAAAAAATCTTTTCTTTCTATTTACGACGTTAAATACTATAAATAACAAAAAAAAATCTACTCTACTGTGTTACAAAATAAAAATTTACTTTACTACAAAAGAAACTAATAAATTAACACGAAAAACTAAGCAAAAGCAACTAATAATTAACACGTACACCACTAATAAATAATACTTTAAATAAACAATTATTACAATACCTGGGTAAACTTCTTCCTGCTCCCGACATGTCTGGACGGGAACCAGCAACCTGTACCTACAATTTCTAATTCTCGTTCTCTTTTCAACACAAAAAAAAATTAATAAAAAAAAACAACCGAATAACAACAAAAACAAAATTGTAAAGATGATGATGGACGCTGCTCTGCCTCAACTTTAATGTTGCTGATCGGAATTAATGCTCGTTGGTTGCTACTTTTTTTTTTTTTAATCAGTTAATCAGCCGGTGCAGTGTATTACACGGCTCGAATATAAGGATTTTAACTTTTTCCTTATAAATTTATTGCAGATTTTTTTTTTTTTAACAAATACCACTTGGAAATATTATTTTTTTCTCTTTGTTATTCTTGGTTTGTTTAGCGAATCCTTTTCTTTCTTTAATTTTCGTTATTTTGGTTTTTTTTTACATATGCGGGCCCGGAAAAAGCTTGGGTTTTTATTATTTTTTTTCTCTTCTACTTAAGTTTTTGGATGATTTTGTTAATTTTTTTTTCTTTTTATTAATTTAATTCATATTATTGTCATAAAAATTTTTTTAATGGGACTTTTTTTTCTCTGTACTTATTACTTTTACTAAGTTTTTTTTTTAAATCAATAATAGTTAACAACACCATATATAATTTTTTTTTCTGTCTTATTTTTATTTATTTTTAATTAACTAATTTCTGCCAAAATTTTCCGCCCGAATTCTTTAATTTTTCACAAAAAAAACTTCTTCCAAATACAAAAAAAAATCTTGAGAGACAATTACAAATTTAAAAAAAAAATATTCAAAAATTCAATTTCCCAAAAAAAAAAAAATGTCCGACCGACCGCTTCAATTTTTTTTTCAACTCCTCGAAACAATCCAAGTTTTCAAATTTTTCTCAATTCGAAAACTCTATTGTTTCCTCGATCGCGTGATCTCTTGACTTTCGGAACCAAAACATGACCCACAAGGGCAACCAAGGTTGTCTATTGTTTTATGTTCCGAAAATCAAGAGACCGCAGCGCTGACGGGAATTTCGAATTAATACTAACATGGCTACCCACCTAACCAAATTTACCTCCGCGCCTGTCTACTGACTGACATCTGAGATATGACAAGCCGGTATTCAAAACTAACATCAAGATGAGCCAGACGTAAACAAATAAATAGGTGGTTTTATTATATTTTTCCATATTTTAATAAATATTAACTTATTTTTAAAAATAAATTAACACAAATAAAACACGGTGTCACAGCATCGTATTCTACTTTTAATTACCTTTCCAACAAATAGTCACACTTCATTTTTGGTGCACATTTACTATATTAAATTACAAATTTTTACTTGTATTTTACTGCCCTCTAGCTGCAAAAATTCAGACTATGGGAATGTCTGATTTATTTTATTTTAGATTAGTTGCGCTTGCTTTTCCTTCATTTTTGGTAAAGACTCACCAAGTTAAAAAGCTTTTTTAAAAAACCTTTTCCTTCATTTTTGGTAAAGATTCACCAAGTTAAAAAGCTTTTTTAATATTATGTTACGCCCTCTATTGGCAGAAATTCAAATTATAACAAGTATGGTTTTATACTACTACTTACTACCTTTCAGATGTGACATTATACCTACTTTTTGGGGCTTATTGACTATGGGAAATCACATTTTAAAAATTAACATTTGATATTGTTTAGTATTCAGCCCCTCTGCCGGTAGAAATTTGAAATAGGTTACTGGCGTCGTATTCTACTCTTAAATACCTTTCCAACGAGTGTTCAAACTTCATTTTTGGTGCACATACTATATAAAATTACAGTTTTATATGCAAAAAGTTGTTTTGGCAAAATGTGAATAGCGCCGCCTACCGGCCGAATTTTAAAATTCTTTCAATTACATCTGGTTCTAAATAAATCAAGATTTACCCTTTAAGAAAATAAGCGAATTCGCTTTTGGCGAACCGTATACGAACTAGATAAGTAACGCCTTTTTAAAATAAACTTTATAATTTCATAACAAAAATAAACAGGAGTGACGAAGGTTGTGTCTTATAATAGTATTTTGTTAAATATGATAAAATAAATATTAATAAGTAATTTTGTGTTTTATATAATAAATTAAGTAATAAAATTTAAAAAAATTAAATCAGTGCTGAAATAATTATTTATTGTTAAAAATTATATTTTTTATATGAAATAAATGCTAAAAAAATAACTTTTCCGTATTTTTATTTCTAGAAATAAAATCAGTTCGTAAACGAACCGAATTTGGCGGTTCCAAAACGAATCGTTGCGGCGTTTCGTAAACGAACCCATTTTGGCGAACTCTTGGCGTTACGTTTTTTTTTCTACTGTTCTTATTCTAACATTTACGTTTCCGGTTCGCTTACGAACTGCCAAGGCGGTTCGTAAACGAACTCATATATGAAGAAAAGACTTCGCCGGCGGTTCGTTTACGGTTCGCTTTTCTTAAAGGGTATATTGTTGTGTCTATCATAAACTTGTATGTACACTAACTATGTGAAATAACTAGTTTTTATTGTTTACATCGGACAGACGGACAGACGGACAGAAAAGCGTTACATAAGGGATTTTTTTTTAAAAGCCCTAATAACATCCGGTTTCAATCCTCATTACAGACAATCTTTTTTTTAAATTAATTTTTTTAAAGGTTTTTCAAAAAAAAAATTTTTTTAATATAGTAAAGTAAAACCAAGAATGCTGTAAAAAAAATAATAAACATTCATTATTTTTCTGACAAATATTAATAGTTCCCTAATAAAATATAAAAAAATCAAAAAAATCTCTAGATTGAATTTTTCTATTCTTCGCAAAATGAAATTTTTCTTTAAATACATGAAGCAAAATAAAAATTCTCAAGACCATAACTACTTAAAAACTCAACAAAAAAGAAAAAACGCAAAAACAATGGAATTTGAGACAGGAATTTTTTCTTATTTTCTCACTCAAAGACAGAATTTATTTTGCTGCTCACTTATTTTCAAATTATTTTTTAAATTTCTGAAAATGGTGTATGAGTCGGCATCTGTTGATGAAAGTTGCAGTGTCGGTGATTTATCTAGTTATTTAAAATCAATGATTTGATATAATTTTTAAATTTCTCAAAAAAAAATAAAAAATTATCTATCTTAGAGCTTTTACAGACCTCAAAAATGTGTATTGGTTTAAAAATTATTACATGTTCAATATGCGTAATTTTTTGTTCAATATGATGTTCAATATGGGTAATTTTCTGTTGAGATGTTCAACATGGGTTAAATATGGGTAGACCTATTATTTTATGTATTACTATGTTTATGTACTATTTATCTATGGTCAAAATTTTGATATTTTATCTTAATAAATGTAGAAGTTTGTGTAAACGGACAGACGGACGGACGGACAGGCGGACAGACAGAGTGAAACTAATATACACATTTCTACCAAATTGGCTGGAAATGTGCTAAAAAAAGACAGTTTATCACTTTATATACTCATAAAAATATATTTATGCATTAGTAACCGATGAGTCGTGGCTATCCAGGGATGCAATATGCAGACTATCGCTTACACTCTTAATCTTAAACATAAACAATAAATTAAAAAAACTTAGTTATTAATATTTTTAATAACATTATTTGTTTTATTTATATTATATATTAACACTAAATTGAAGTAATTTCAAAAAAACGTTAAATAGATTTAGAAGTTTGTGTAAACGGACAGACGGACGGATGGACAGACGGACAGACAGAGTGAAACTAATATACACATTTCTACCAAATTGGCTGGAAATGTGCTAAAAAAAGACACTTTGTCACTTTATATAATCATAAAAAAATATTTATGCATTAGTAACCGATGAGTCGTGGCTATCCAGGGATGCGATATGCAGACTACCGCTTACACTCTTACACATAAACAATAAATTAAAAAAACTTAGCTATATTAATATTTTTAATAACATTATTTGTTTTATTTATATTAGCCCTGTTTTTTTGTAGACGGGTATGTTGTATTGCAAAATTTTACATTGAAAACAACAACAATTTGTTGGCACAAAAGTGAGAATTACAGTAGTTATTTATATATCGCAAATGAATTGTAATTGATAAATAGTTAATAATATGACATGTAGATGGCTCTGTTGTCAATATTCCATTTCATTTCATTTCATTTCATTTATTTCAAATACATTGGACAAAAATGGCATAGCCTATGTTTTTTTTTACATTAAAAAATAGCAATTTATTAAAGAAAATAACAAGTTTTATATTTTTTAATGACATTTAATGATTTTTTTTTTACGTTTATAAAACTCAAAGTAAATGTGATTTAAAAAAAAATTATCAGCTGATAAATTCAACTGTGTATGAAATAAAAAAAAATTTTCGCCTCCTATGTTCAGTGGATCATTTTTTTGCAAAAATTTTGTAATACAATATACCCGTCTACAAAAAAACAGGGCTATTATATATTAACACTAAATTGAAGTAATTTCAAAAAAACGTTAAATAACAAATGGGTACCTTATTAATAACTCAACAATTAAAATTCATTCAGTAAATGTTATTCGTCTTCATGGCAGCTTTAGCCAAGGCTGTGACAATCCCCATTCCGCTTAATGCGGCTTTCATCTTATAATCAGATTGCCACGATAAATTATGCAAGATACTTGCGATTACTTGGAGAAAATCATCGGGTGAGGAACCTAGTTGCTCCAGTAGAGCTTCGATAAATTCTTTATTTGAACAAAGTAATACTTTATTGTTACCATTACCACATGTTAAATTAGCCAATACCATTAAGGCATAACGTCGTAAGGAATTACAACACTGATCCTCTGGTTTTGGACCATGAGCGGAATGATCTAAATGCACTAAACTTGCAATTGCTTGTAACGCCCCCAATTGACACATTGCCTGACGATGCTCTACATCAAAACTAACTTTCACAAGATTAAAAATTGATGCTAATGGATGACGATCGGAATCATCTCTAATTGATCCCCCACCACTTTGTAAAAATGTCATTAAAAACCCACAATAATCTAGTATTTGTTCAATTGAACCTAAGATTATTGCTTCGCGTCCAGCCCCTCCTCCTCTGGATGATAATACACAAAATTATTGTGTAGAGCCATGGCAGTACTTGTTTTTAAAAAAAAAATCTAACAAAATTAACTCAAAAAAATTCAACAAACCGTAATAGCAAAACTCATATTTTAAATTAATAACAAATATTGTAAATGAGGAAAAAAAACTAATTCTAGCTAATGTAACTAACATAACAAAAAAACAACTAATAATTATAAATAGTGTAAAAAATAGATAACACTAATTGTAAATTGACTAGCACTAAATTCGACTAACCAAAAAAAAATAAATTAATAAATACCAATAATTGTAAATGAAAAAAAAAAATTACCCTACACCTAATGTAAATAACCTAACACTCTTATGTTCTTTTACTATTTTTATAAATCTTTTCGTCTTCTCCGTCAGCGCTTCTCGATCGAGGAACCAAGGGCTAAAAAAAAATTTTGTTAAACAATAAAAAAAAATAAAAAAGAAATATCACAACAAAAGAAAATACAAAAATCCAAATTAATTCCACAAAGAAAAACCAAAAATCCAACAAAAAAAAATTTTTAATTTTACTGAGGCAATTTTTCAACACCCCAGAATGGATGCACTCTGGATTTCTCTTTTAAATGGACAGGGAAGGGAAAGGGTGAGGTAGGAATATGGTTAGGGTGAAAGGAAACTTCAATAAGAAATATTCCCCCAACACTACAAAAAAAAATCTTTGGTTGTCCTAATTCACAAAAAAAATTTCAACTTACGCTGAATACAAAAACACACAACTTCCCTTTTAGACTACTAAAAGCGGGTGGTCTTACTAGCGGACGGACACTTTGGGGAGGATACGACACGGACCACCTTATCGCAATTTCTAACCCCCCAAAATAAATAAAACAAAGGACACGGGTAGGACAGGGGGGCTACTATGAAAGAAATGCGCGCGCCGCGCCAATCGAATATCGAATTTTGCTACTATGAAATAAAAATATTCGACGTCTGTCGAATGATCCGCCTTACCATGAACGTTAAATTGCCGCGCCTGCGCATTTTATGCGCGATCGAATATTTATATTCGACAGCAAAATTGATGACGGATATTTATTTCCGGTAGTTATTTTAAAATGTAAGCATTTCTAAATTAAAAAATATATTTATTTAATGTGTAAATAAATTATATTAAATAAAAAAAACAATAAATGTAGTTTAAATAAAAGTAAGAAATGTTTTTAATTTTTTATTTTCGGGTTTCAACAAATTCAAAACAATTTGTTATTAGTGGAATATTTATTTAATAAAAAATGACGACATCGCTAAAAAAAATTTTAAATGCTCCTCGATATAAAGCAAAATGCAATAAATCCATTTTATACTTTTTTTTACTTTCTTTAGTTCAAAATTAAATTAATAACTTTAAGTTTACCAAAATAAACTTCTTGTTTATATTTATAAATGTCAAAAATTATGTTTTTAAACAATCAGCTGATCATTTTATTCTAAATACTCCGATAAAAATGGCAATGCGCTTATAAAAATTGGTAAAGCGCCAATGTTTTTTGTAAATGTGTCTCGGATAAAGCGTCAAAAAAGTTGTTCGATATCTAATTTTCATAGTAGGGTAATTCGACGCGGATCGCATTCTTATTATGCGCATAATATTCGATATGCGCAGCGATCGAATAGTTTCATAGTAGCCCCCCAGGTTATGGACAACCAAAACCCTTATCTAACTACCAGTATATAAATTTTTAAATTGGAACAACCTCCGATCCTTCTCATAGAGAAGGAAGAATACTCCCACGGAAGGGGAAGACGTTGCTATATTGATCGCCCCTCCATCCGACTTAAGCAACCTCAGATGGAGAATTACACAAATTAATTTTTTTTTTTTAAATAAGCCACAATTTGGGCGCCAATTGCAACAACAATTGGTGCATCCTTAAAGTCCCTATTTTTGGGCGCCAATTGTAACACGATAATAATTTTTTGAACAGACAAAAAAAAATTAGCACCTGCTAACTGTTAGATAAGTCGGAGGAGGTAACTTCGGAGTTCTAGTGAAGTGGGCGCCAGGTATAGGGTGACCAACAGCGCATCACAAGAAAAACGCTAGACCAAAATTTATGTTACTAGAACTCCTTGGATCACTGGGATTTCCTCCTAAGTGTGCCAGCTATGCTCAGCCTGTGGGGCGTGAGTCGACCAGTGATCCAAACGGCAATCAATACAACAACATGATGATACTTCCACAAAAAATTTCCCACAAAGAAAATTTTCAACCAATTTCACGAAGTATCACCGTAAGGAAGAGGACAAAGAAAGGAACAGAAATCCATCGCGATCCATCCTGGGAAATTATGTAAAAATCAGCCACTCATTTTATAAAAAAAAAACCAATAAAAACGAAGCGATCAGCAATCCAACGCAGTAGGCACTCTCTACAAAAATAACAAAAATTGTTGGAATTTTCAAAAAAAAAAAATTAAAATTCCAAATAAATTATAATAAATAAAAGACGATTAAATTCTTTTTTCTTAACAGGCGGTTGTTTTTTTTTCTTTCTTTATTAAAAATAAGAAAAAAATTAAAGAAAATATACTTATGTATAAAAAAAAAATATATACGAGTAATATATATATACATAAGTGGTGTACAAAGTTTGATCTTAATTAATGCAAAAAAAATTCTTTTCTTTCTATTTACGACGTTATATACTATAAATAACAAAAAAAAATTCTACTCTACTGTGTTACAAAAAAAAAAAATTACTTTACTACAAAAAAAACTAATAAATTAACACGAAAAACTAAGCAAAAGCAACTAATAGTTATCACGTACACCACTAATAAATAACCCTTTAAGCAAGGTGAGATAAAACTGGCTCCGAAAAGGAGTTAACTATATATGGGGAACTCCGTTTCTGTCTCACTTTTTTTAGATAAAAATGTAACATTTTGACTCATTCGTTATATGATAATTAGAAAAAGGGTGATGTAAAACGTCAAAAATACGATATCGAAATTGATGCGTTTACGAAGTAAAAACAAAATGTATGTGGCTCAGATTTATATCTCAGAAACATATCATAAAAATGAAGTGAAATTGAGTAATTTACGGCATAGAAAATGTTACATATGCGGAAATGAAATTTGGATTTAATTTGGTGGAATGTAATTGAGACATTTCTGAGATTTATTTCTGATCCATATTTAGTGAAGCGAAATTGAGAAATTGACGGCATAGAAAATGTTCCATTTGTGGAATTGTAATTTGGGTTCACTTTGATGGAATAAAATTGAGACGATTTTGGAACACAAATTTGATTCAGATTTAGCGAAGTAAAAATGAGATATATGTATATGAGTTAAAATTTAGGAATGTCAGTGAAAAAATGTCTCAATTTTACATCATTTTGGACTCAGTAAAACTGAGGCCGTTTTTTGCTGAAGGGAATACTTTAAATAAACAATTATTACAGTACCTGGGTAAACTGCTTCCTGCTCCCGACATGTCTGGACGGGAACCAGCAACCTGTACCTACAATTTCTAATTCTCGTTCTCTTTTCAACACAAAAAAAATAATAAAAAAAAACAACCGAATAACAACAATTAAATAATTGTAAAGATGATGATGGACGCTGCTACCGCTGCTCAGCCTCAACTTTAATGTTGCTTATCGGAATTAATGCTACTTTTTTTTTTTAATCAACCGGTGCAGTGTATTACACGGCTCGAATATAAAGATTTAACTTTTTCCTTATAAATTTATTGCAGATTTTTTTTTTTAACATACACCACTTGGAAATATTATTTTTTTCTCTTTGTTATTCTTGGTTTGTTTAGCGAATCCTTTTCTTTCTTTAATTTTCGTTATTTTTTTTTACATATGCGGGCCCGGAAAAAGTTTGGGTTCTTATTATTTTTTTTCTCTTCTACTTAAGACCGCTTCAATTTTTTTTTTCAACTCCTCGAAACAATCCAAGTTTTAAAATTTTTCTCAATTCGTAAACTCTGTTGTTTCCTCGATCGCGTGATCTCTTGACTTTCGGAACCAAAACATGACCCACAAGCGCAACAAAGGTTGTCTATTGTTTTATGTTCCGAAAATCAAGAGACCGCAGCGCTGACGAATTAATACTAACATGGCTACCCACCTAACCAAATTTACCTCCGCGCCTGTCTACTGACTGACATCTGAGATATGACAAGCCGGTATTCAAAACTAACATCAAGATGGGCCAGACGTAAACAAATAAATAGGTGGTTTTTTTATATTTTTCCATATTTTAATAAATATTAACTTATTTTTAAAAATAAATTAACACAAATAAAACACGGTGTCACAGCATCGTATTCTACTTTTAATTACCTTTCCAACAAATAGTCACACTTCATTTTTGGTGCACATTTACTATATTTATACCAATTTATTTTCAGAAAATTTTTTTCTACACCACACCATGGTGGGAATTGTCAAAAATCTGTGGTGTAGGAAAGTGTAAGGTATGAAAAAAATTACACTCTGATTACACCCTGACAAAATGCTTTATAATTTTAAATTGTTATACTTTTTTTCATAATTTGTGATTAAAACATTATTTAATTGACGAATAGTATATATTTCCATCTTACAAAGTTAAAAAAAAATTAATTACATCTCCACTTTCTACACCTTTAAATTTGAGGGTGTAGAAAAGTGTACACTTTTTCTAGGCGCTGATGTAAAAAAAGTGTTGAAAGTGTAGAAAGTGTAGTCAAAAGAATGCAAAAAATTTCTACACCATGGAGAGTGTAAGAAAGTGTAAGAAAGTGTAGGAAAATGTGTCTGAAAAGAAATTGGTGTAAATTACAAATTTTTACTTGTATTTTACTGCCCTCTAGCTGCAAAAAATCAGACTATGGGAATGTCTGATTTGTTTTATTTTAGATTAGTTGCGCTTGCTTTTCCTTCATTTTTGGTAAAGATTCACCAAGTTAAAAACCTTTTTTAAAAAAGCTTTTCCTTCATTTTTGGTAAAGATTCACCAAGTTAAAAAGCTTTTTTAATTTTATGTTACGCCCTCTATTGGTAGAAATTAAAATGATAACAAGAATGGTTTTATACTACTACTTACTACCTTTCAGATGCGACATTATACCTAATTTTTGGGGCTTATTGACTATTGGAAATCACATTTTAAAAATTAACATTTGGTATTGTTTAGTATTCAGCGCCTCTATCGGTAGAAATTTGAAATAGGTTACTGGCGTCGTATTCTACTCTAAAATACCTTTCCAACGAGTGTTCAAACTTAATTTTTGTTGCACATACTATATAAAATTACAGTTTTATATGCAAAAAGTTGTTTTGGCAAAATGTGAATAGCGCCGCCTACCGGCCGAATGTTAAAATTCTATCAATTACATCTGGTTCTAAATAAATCAGGGTTTATATTGTTGTGTCTATCATAAACTTGTGTGTACACTAACTATGTGAAATAACTGGTTTTTATTGTTTACATCGGACAGACGGACAGAAAAGCGTTAACATAAGGGATTTTTTTTTAAACCCTAATAACATCCGGTTTCAATCCTCATTACAGACAACCTTTTTTTTAAATTAATTTTTTTAAAGGTTTTTCAAAAAAAAAAAAAAATTTTTTAATATAGTAAAGTAAAACCAAGAATGCTGTAAAAAAAATAATAAACATTCATTATTTTTCTGACAAATATTAATAGTTCCCTAATAAAATGTAAAAAAAACAAAAAAATCTCTAGATTGAATTTTTCTATTCTTCGCAAAATGAAATTTTTCTTTAAATACATAAAGCAAAATAAAAATTCTCAAGACCATAACTACTTAAAAACTCAACAAAAAATAAAAAACGCAAAAACGGAATGGAATTTCAACCAATTAGACAGGAATTTTTTTCTTATTTTCTCACTCAAAGAGAGAATTTATTTTGCTGCTCACTTATTTTCAAATTATTTTTTAAATTTCTGAAAATGGTGTATGAGTCGGCATCTGTTGATGAAAGTTGCAGTGTCGATGATTTGATATAATTTTTAAATTTCTCAAAAAAAAATAAAAAAAATTTCTTCCTTAGAGCTTTTACAGATCCCAAAAATGTGTATTGATTTAAAAATTATTACATGTTCAATATGCGCAATTTTCTGTTCAATATGATGTTCAATATGGGGAACTTTCTGTTAGGGATGCCAAACCTAGACCTTCGGTGCTAGTTCTAGCACTTTTCATTGACTCTTAGCACTATAATTTTTGAAATTGCACTTAGGTGCATTTCTAGCACTAATGATATAATTTAGCTCTAATTTTAGCACTTTTGACTTTTCTCTAAAAGAAATTTGTTTATAAAGGGTTTTTCAATAGGGACATAACAATTTTGTATTGAAATAAAACACAGAATAATTGAGATATCGAGCTGAAATTTATTTCAGATGCAATACACATGTTACATTTAAGAATGGAATTCGATCTCGTTCATATGCCCACCGCCTGCACGTTTGCAGCAATCGATTCTTTGGAGCCAATTTTCCATCACTCTTTCACACATGTCGGCCGGAATGTTGGCAATTTCGCGTTCGATATTGTTCCTGAGCACCTCTAACGTTGTTGGCTTGTTGGCATAAACCAACGACTTAACGTAACCCCAAAGGAAGAAATCCAACGGCGTTAAATCGCATGAACGAGTTGGCCATTCGACCGGACCATTTCTCGAGATTACACGATTACCGAACTTCCTCTTCAATACATCAATTGTTTGACCAGCTGTGTGGCATGTGGCACCATCTTGTTGAAACCACATATCACTGATGTCAACTCCATCCAATTCTGGCCAAAAATAGTGGCACGATAGCGAATTCCATTGACCGTAACATTGCGATCATTTTCATCGACGAAAAAATACGGTCCAATCACACCCCCGGCATGAAATCCACACCACAAGGTCACTTTTTGTGGATGCAATGGAGTCTCTTGAAGCACATTTGGATTTATTGCTGACCAAAAACGCATATTTTGTTTGTTGACAAAGCCATTAAGCCAGAAATGAGCTTCATCGCTGAAGATGATTTTTCGATGAAATTCATTATTTTCTTCAAACTTTTCCTGAGCCCAATCGGAGAAGTTTCGGCGCTTCAAATTATCGAGAGGCTTCAGTTCTTGAGTTAATTTGATCTTGTAAGGGTGTATGCCAAGATCTTTACGTAAAATTCGCCACAACGTGGTTTGAGAGATTCCCAATTCCTGTGAACGGCGTGGAATCGACTGATTTGACTCATTTTGAACTGAAGCTCTTACGGCTGCGATATTTTCCGTACTTCGACCGATGCGTTGCCTCACTGGCACAGGAACATTCAATAGTTAATATGTTGACTCGAATTTATCCACTATAGCATGCACAGCCTGTCTGGTGGGGCGATTTTTACGACCAAAAATTGGAGTAAGCGCTCTTAAAGTTGCGACCACCGACTCAGAATTCCGGTAGTAATTTTTAATGATTTCCAAACGTTGCTCGTTCGTGAACTTCACCATGATAAAAATGTAAGCTTTGACTAACGGTTTCACATTGACAGATCATAAAAAAGTTTAAGAGTGCTTTGGTATTAAAATACGAAATTGTTATGTCCCTATTGAAAATCCCTGTATATATTTACATTTGAAATTATGAAAAAAACACTGGTTTTCCATATTAATTTTCTGAATTTTTTTTCATTTAGAATTTCTGGTTTCGTTTTATTGGAATTTGCTGCCCGTTTATGTATCGTTCGTTTCTGGTATGTGGGGAAATTCTTTTCCTCAGGCTTTGAGGGTTTTTCAAATTGGCCCTGTCTAAATTGGTTAAAATAATTAAAACTTCCAAATTCAAAATTTTGACATTCAAATTCACCTTTTCCAGGCGCAGGAAATTTAACTTTTATGTAAAAATTTCATGATTGTCTGAGTAGCCATAAATTTTGACAAAGAGTTAAATTTCATTCTAATCTAAAAAATATTTTAATACTAGCGTAAAAGTTAATTGTAATGACAATATTTCAATTAACATAAATTGTATATTAAAGGGAATGCGGAAATATCTAAATCTACATTGATTGTTTTTAAAATATTCCAATAAAATGGTTATATTTGGAAATAATTTTTCACTATTGTACTCATCTTGGATATAATTTTTAATTTGAATTGTCAACAGTGTAAAAAATATTTACCACGATTAAATATCTTTCACCTCGGTCAAAATTATTTCTCCTTTTTTTTAACCTTTTAACTAAATTAGACATGCCCTAAATGGCAAAAAATTCAAACGTAATAAACATCACCAACCACCTGAAACAGTTATAACTTTAAGATTGTGAAATAAAAATATAAAAAAAATGAATTCGTTTGAATAATAACTAAATTTTGCATTTGTTTTTAGCGCTTTCCATTTATAACTTAAATTTTAGCATCTAGCACTATTTTAGCACTGACACGGACTATGTCTAGCACGCCTGTCATTTTTAAATTGGCATCACTGCTTTCTGTTGAGATGTTCAACATGGGTAAAATATGGGTAATTTTCGAACTTGGGGGGTGAATGACTCAGAGGGGAAAAGAGATAGAAATTTTTTTTTGTTCTAATAGACCTATTATTTTATGTATTACTATGTTTATGTACTATTTATCTATGGTCAAAATTTTGATATTTTATCTTAATAAATGTAGAAGTTTGTGTAAACGGACAGACGGACAGACAGAGTGAAACTAATATACACATTTCTACCAAATTGGCTGGAAATGTGCTAAAAAAAGACACTTTATCACTTTATATAATCATAAAAATATATTTATGCATTAGTAACCGATGAGTCGTGGCTATCCAGGGATGCAATATGCAGACTATCGCTTACACTCTTAATCTTAAACATAAACAATAAATTAAAAAAACTTAGCTATTAATATTTTTAATAACATTATTTGTTTTATTTATATTTTATATTCACACTAAATTGAAGTAATTTCAAAAAAACGTTAAATAGATTTAGAAGTTTGTGTAAACGGACAGACGGACAGACGGACGGACGGACAGACGGACAGACAGAGTGGAACTAATGTACACAGTTCTACCAAATTGACTGGAAATGTGCTAAAAAAAGACACTTTATCACTTTATATAATCATAAAAAAATATTTATGGATTAGTAACCGATGAGTTGTGGCTATCCAGGGTTGCAATATGCAGACTACCGCTTACACTCTTACACATAAACAATAAATTAAAAACTTAGCTATTAATATTTTTAATAACATTATTTGTTTTATTTATATTATATATTAACACTAAATTAAAGTAATTTAAAAAAAACGTTAAATAACAAATGGGTACCTTATTAATAACTCAACAATTAAAATTCATGCAGTAAGTGTTATTAAAAATTATATAATGGTTTATTTTTAAATTACGTTGGCTAACTACATATAATAACTAACACATACGTTATTACCGATCGAATTGCCTTGAAAAATCTTTATTATATCTAACAAACCCACATTCTTAATTGTAGTCACCATTAATTCCGGTTTTGTACTTGCAATAAAATATTATTACAACTTTTTGAATCACTTTTAGAATTCAATTTTTCCGATTTAATTTTCAATGGTGAATTTTCTGCAGAGTGAGAATATCCAGTTAAAACATTTAAAGATGTTGAATTGATGATATCCTTGGATGAGACGTTAAGATGCAAAGGGTCGATTTTTTTCTGTTCTTCTTTTTCACATTGTGCCAAAATTCTATCGTATAATGTAGATGTATGGAGTTTATTTAATTCTGGATGTGTAGTATTAATAATATCAGAATATTTAGTTGATTCACTATCTTCAATGGTAGCAATATATTTAAATGGTTCTCTCCTGCCAACAGTTGTACTGTTGTTTAAATTTGCATAGTCGTTCATAAAATTTCGTTCTTCAAAATTATGCATTGACATCAGTTCTTTTTTTATGTAAAGTGGTGGTAAGAAATTGTTAAGATTATTTTCACCTTTCTTACTTAATTTACCATGAATTGTATCGTCGCAGAGACTATCAATGGATTTAATTGTGTTTTTAATTGATATCAGTCTATCATTAATATTTTCATCTTTCGAGTAATTCGAATATTTATTATTCAGTACAGGGCTCAAAATATTGTCATTGATTATACTGGTTGTAATCTCCGAATTAGCTTTCGGACTTATTACAGGATGTATATTTAATTTAATATCTTTGGCAACGTCGTGTTTTATATCTTTGGCAACGTCTTGTGTATCTATTGCGTTCAATGGAACATCCTTTTCTTTTGTTGTTTCTGAAATACTTGGGGATTTATTATAAAGTTTTGATAAATTAGTGTTGCTATAAGTTTTATCAAAAATGTGATCTTTGTCAAAATCAAAATGCCATTTAATCTCGTTATTTGTTGTAAACCGGGGAGATACATCATAATTACTTATATAGTTTGTAGATATTTCATCATTTTGTTGAATACAATTTTTCGAAAGATTTAAAACAGGGTCATTATTTTGTAATTGAGCCTTTTTAGATTGTATATAACATTCTTCATAAGAGTCTTTGTTATCATTATCACAAACATCATATCCAGCATAGTCAATTTGGTTATATGGTTTATTTTCTTTTTCGCCAATGTTTATGAATTGTTCTTGTTCGCTGTTCTTTGCCAAGAATTCCAATTCTTGCTTTTCAAAAGTTGATGATGGGCTATTCATTATATAATCGTAGGTTGAGTAATTGTTTAAAGACATATCTCTCGAATACTTATAGTCTATGTCTTGGTCATCACAAATTTTATTTAAGGAATACTCTTTATTTTGATCAGCTATATTTAAAAAAGGTTCAACTTGGAAAATATTATTTGCAGCCTGTAAATAGTTTGATTCAAGGTTATCACTAGAATAGGAATCATGAAAATTGAAATTTTCTAATACATTATTGTTCTCAGATACTTTGTTTAATGAATCACTGTTTTCTGAAATAAATTTGGGAGTTCTTTCACTAAACGAGTTAATTGAGTTTGAGAAACTTGTTGTGTTTATTCTAAAACTAGTTTTAGTTTCCTGGGGTAAAATTTCCTTATTGTCATCACTGCTAGTTGTGGATATATCATTTACTATCTTATAATTACAATCTGTGATTTCAAGGTTTATTGTCCCAACTATTGGTGATTTAGATTCATCTAAATTTGATTCTGAACTACAATTTTCTGTGGCAGTTAGACACTCGTTATTAATTAAAATATTCTTTATACCATCTATGTTACCCAAATTATTGGATAATACTTTATTTTCTGGAATTATATCATTAGCTGTTGTAGCTTTGTGCTTTTCTAAATCATTCAAATTAGGTGTTGCTTGTTTTTGGGAAAATTTGTCTATTGATTTTTCTTTCACAAAATCTACCGAATAACTCAAATCAATATCATTAAAAATATACTTAGTGCATTCGTTAGTTTTGTGACCGGAGTAATTACTATGAAAAGAAAAATTGTTATCTGTTGTAAGATCTTTATTTAAAATTCTACGAAGAACCCTAGAATTTTCCTCTATAATTCTATTAGCAAGTTCTGACTGAGTTTGTTCTGATAACTCAGAAGGTGTATCGGTTTTTTGTGAACCATTGAATATCTCCTCCATTATTGATGTTATTTCTGGCTCTTTAATTCTATCAAATAACTCTGTAGATAATGAACTAACTATCGTGTTAGTATTTTGTTTAGCTTTTGTTGTGTCTAGTATATTCCATATTTGCTCCGAAATTGATGTAGTTGTAGTTAATGGTACAACATCACTTGTTTGGAGTTTGAGAAGGTCTAAATTTGTATTTGTTGGATTCTTAATATCATTAACTCTTTCAAAATATTTATTTATTACACCAGATTCATTAACAGAAAAGTCAAAATTTATTTTCGGTATTACCTCTTCAATATGTAAGTTAACCAAATCTTTACTATCAGATTCCTGGTTTACTGTAATGAATGAATTTTCACTCAGGTTCTTTAGATTTTTATTTAAAAAAGAACTAGCGATCGGTGTACTTATTTGTGTTTTAGTTTTGTGACTATCTGTGTCTGTGGCAGATGTTTGTATAGGCGATATAGTTTCATTATTGAAAGCATTTATTGTTTTATAAATACCAAGATTATCAATGTTTGCACATACAACATTATTTTCTACTGAACAACTTGTTATACATTTTGGTTTCTGTAAATTATTATCTGAATCATTAGTTAATTTAGGAATATTTTCATTTTTAAATACATCATCGTCTTCATCACTTATTTTTGTAAACTGATTTATTACTTTTTCATTATATATTTTAAGATTATCATATTCAGAAATTTTAAATTTAAATGATTTATTTTGATTAACCGGACTTAATTCCATAGATGATTCAAAATTTATAGCATGATCACTATCATCGTCATCACACAAGCTAGTACTTGTACTAGAATTATTATCACTATCACTACATGACGAAGATTCATTACGTTTAAGAGATTTTGCCCCTATATTTAAAATTGATGAAGATTGAACTGGTTCTTCTAATTGCTCAGTTTTTTGGTACATTAATCTTTTTTTAAGTTTTGGAGAAATTTTTTTTGAAATCGGAAAAGAATTATTTTCATTTTGCTTTGATGAGGATGAGAGTAATTTACAATTATATTGAGATCTTTTAACTGGAGGTACAGCACTACTAAGAGAACTATTTCGTCGAATATTATTAGCATTTCGACCATCTAAAAGAATATTGGTTGGTAATGTATTTGAAGATATTGATTGTCTAGCTACAGCAGCAGATAATAATATATGCGCCTGACGTTGATGTTCCCTTATACGATGATATTGTTTTTTAAGCAAAGGTATATCTATAGCTATTCGGTCATTATTTTCAACAAGTGATTTTCTATTAATTGCAGTTCGTGAATTTCTCTTTCTAACTAATCTCATCCCCATCGATTTATTAACTGATAAATCAGATTCATCATCTGAATCACCATCATCATCCAAATTAGGAAATCTAAAAGATTTAGTAATAAATGAGTACTTAAATTTATATTTGTTATATACTAACTTAATTTTTCTATCTGTTGTCCAGGATTTTATGTCATGTAAGTGTTTTTTTCTAAGTTGCTCTAGTTGCGGTATTGGTCCAAATTCGACAATTTTTTCAATCAATCTATTTGAATCAATTATAGTACCATTTAGCATATCCGTGGACAATTTTCCCATTTTACAATAAAAATCATCAGCAGATTTTGAACACAGAATCTTCCTAAAAAGAAATTTATTATAAAAACTTTATTTTATTTTTAAAAAAACTATCAACTCTTCTAAAATACTCCAAATAGCTAATGCTGTCCTTAATAAAATACCACTGCCTTCTATTAATACCAAGTCCCATATTCTAATTACTGAATTAAACGGTAGACTGGTACTAAACATTGTAATAAACCATTGTATTGTAAATACATTTGTTAATGGTGGTTCACAACATCTTTCATCTGCTGGACCTTGTAATCTTTGTAAATGTTTTGCTAGTTTCGGTAAACGGAGAAACATTAATTCCCGAAAAACAGCCATATCTACTTGTAGACCATTAAGAGAACCACTAAAATAGCCAGATGGAAAAATTCCTTCTATTATATATAACATAACTTTCATTGATTCCATTTCTTCTTTATCCATTACTTGTAGTATTAAGGCACCTAACATATTAAATCCCTGAACCAAAATAATTTATTAGTTACATACACCATAGATTTAATTAATTTTATTG
This sequence comes from Empis stercorea, assembly GCA_949752835.1. Lineage (NCBI taxonomy): Eukaryota > Metazoa > Arthropoda > Insecta > Diptera > Empididae > Empis > Empis stercorea. The sequence goes on from OX457086.1 coordinate 21,846,546, forward strand.
TAATACTTGGCAATATCCAACTTCCGGATTCCATCGGGCATATCCCTGTAAAATCCTTTTTAATTTTTCTTGATTAATGCTTCCAGTAGGACCAGTACACAAATTAGTTCCAGTACGATGCAAGTCCTTAAATATATATGAAATCATTAATTATTATAGATTTGAACTTCATACAGAATGAGCGTAATGTTATGACATCAGGTCGTATTAATAATTTTAGTAAAATGTTTTTATATGTTAATTAAAGTTCAAATAATAAATGTCGTTAAAAATAAGATTCAAAATTAATAATTAAGTTATTACTTTAATTATTTGATCTCCTAAATTTTCATCATCTTCTTGAGTTGTATTACAAAAATAATTTACACGTTCTCTTTCCCAATCAATATTTTTCATACATAAATATTGGTCAGATAAAGCAAGCCAAAGCTATAATAATATTTTTATTAATTATTTAGATAGTTTTTATTTACTTATTTGTGAATAAAATATTTACTTTTCGACGAAATCCAACAGGTATTCCATCTGGCAGATATGCAACCATCTTCATAGCTTGGAGCCACTCATTAAAATCGGAAGTTTCTTCTATATTTGAATTAATGTGCTCAATCATAGAATCTGCTAGATATACATATAGGTATAGTATTTAATAATTAATGTATTGTATTAATGTATTTAATAATATGTATTTAATAATTTAATAATATGAAGCTTATTTGCAATATTTTTCGAATAAATAAATTCTATTTTGCAATTTATATTAGCAAATGGTTATCAATAACTAATAGCAAACACTTTTATATTATAGAAATAAATAGATAGTAAGAAATAATAATGATAATAATAGTGTACCTACTATTAATTAATTAATTTTTTTTTTTTTAATCTATAGTTTTTTCTATGTTTTGTACTAAAACTGGTCTACAAGACCAACCATTAGTTTATATCTAGTTTTTTTCTTACATACTAAATAACTTTATACTATTAGGTCACCCACTGGTGAGCTAACATTTTATTTGGCTTGATTTTTATATTAATGAGTTTTTCATCTTTATGTTATGTCGTCGAAGGGTTTTTTACGTTTTAATCTTCTTAAGTTGTTTATTGACTGCAGCAATTTTTTAGCTTCAACGTTTTGGTGGTTAATAATTCTGGAGTAAAGGTTTTTGGCATAGTTTTTTATTTCGTCTTCGACCATATTGATTTTTAATTCCCTGTGGAGATCCGCATTTCGGATGTACCAAGGAGCACTGACCATATTTCTTAGGATTTTATTTTGGAAACGTTGGATTTTTTGTATGTGGCATTTACTGGCACAACCCCAAATCTGAATACCATATAGCCATATAGGTTTTAGGATTTGATTATAGATTAATATTTTATTTGATAACTATGTTTTAGATTTACGGCCAATTAGCCAGTATAGCTTCCTATATTTTAAGCTCATTTCATTTAATTTTACCTTGATGTGGTCTTTGAATATTAGTTTTTTATCTAATGTAATACTTAGATATTTTACCGATGATGCGATTGGAACGATATTGTTGTTAAAACGAAGTGGAATATTTTGATTAATTTTCTTGTTGGTGTGTACTGACTTTGCATTATTTATTTTAATCTTCCATTTGTTTGACCAGTTTTGAATACAGTTGCTAGCAGACTGAAGTTTGCTAGTAGCCAAGTCTAATTTTTTATCTGTGGACAGCAATGCTGTGTCGTCAGCAAATGTTGCAGCTACTATCCCATTTGGTATTGGAAGGTCATGAGTGAATAACAGATACAAGAACGGTGCTAGGATGGTACCTTGCGGTACTCCTGCTTTTATCTCCTTCAAGTCTGAGTAATCATCATCGTATCTTATTCTAAATAATCTACCATTCAGATATGAGGAAATAAGTGCCACATATTTCACTGGTAGGATATGTTTTAATTTGTCTATAAGCCCTTTATGCCAGACCTTGTCAAAGGCCTAGGCAACATCTAGAAACAGAGCCGAGCATATTTCTTTTTCTTCTAAGGCTTGTTCGATTACATTCGTGATTCAATGTATTTGGTCGATGGTGGAGTGGTGTTCTCGAAATCCAAATTGGTAATCCGGTATAATTTTTTTACTTGTAACAATTTTCTTTAAATTAATAACAGCTTTTCTATTAATTTGGATAACATAGGTAAAAGTGATATCGGTCTATATGAACTGGTATCATTTGGAGGTTTACCTGGTTTTGCCAACATAATGACTTCCGCTATCTTCCAGGATTCCGGCATGTGTTTTAGTCTAAAAGAAGCATTTATAATCAATGTAAGTAACGTTATAGCTTTTTTTGGTAAATTTGTGATTATTTCCGGTGTAATCATGTCAAAACCTGGTCCTTTTTTTATTTTGAAAGCTATTTTTGATTTCTCTAGCTACATCCTGTGATGAAACTGGGGGAATATCGCTTGAGTTTTGTGCCAATGTTGAATTATTTTGATCGTTAGTATTTACGTTAGAATTAGTACTTGGTTCGAAAACTTCTTCATGATATTCTGAAAATGCAATTGCTTTTTCTTTGTTATTTTTTGCCTATGATCCAGTTTTATTATTGATAGGTGGGATGTGAGTAATAGATTTATTTATTTTTTTGTCGCCTTCCACAGCGAGTAATCCGTCTTCTCATCTGGTGTAAGATTTCAAGTTGAATCGTTGGTTATTAAGGATACATTTAAATTTATCAAATTTTCCAGATCCTTCCTGAATCCAACCCAGTCAGTGGAGTTATTGGATGATTTAGGCTTGTTCTGTTTCATTATTATGTCTTCACTAAGGGTAAGTATAATCGCCGAGTGATCCGAGTTTAAATCAAAGTTGTCCTTTATGTTGATATAATTTGATGAGACTTTTCTGGATATGAAGAAGTCCAGTAGATCTGGAATCTTACCCAGGTCAGTTGGTCAATACGTAGGACCTCCAGATGAATGAAATTTACAGTTATGATCGTCTATTGCTGATTTTAGTTCTTTGCCTTTAGTTGTAGTTACTCTACATCCCCATTCCATGTGTTTTGCATTTAGGTCTCCACCTATGATAAATATTTCTCCTAGTTTTTTCATGATATTTAAGTAATCTGCTTTTTTTAAGTTATATCTCGGTGGGATATACACTGCACCTATAGCCAGACTTTGGTTACCTGAATTTATGTTCACCACAGTGAGTTGACATTCTGGGCTTTGAAGGCTGTTATCCGAATGGTGTTTTATTTTTTCTTTTATGCAGATTGCACTGCCACCCCTTGCTTGGTTATCCGGGTGGATAGTATGGTAGATATTGTACCCTTTTATATTAAAATACATTTGATTTGTCATATGTGTTTCTGATATTAAGCATATATCGATATTTTGGACATTCAAGAACGTCTCTATCTCTTGGACTTTATTTTTTATGCCGTTTGCATTCCAGGTTGCTATCTTTAAAATATTTTTTGACATCATTATAGGTTTTGACGAGAAGTACTAGGAAGATTCTTTTCCAGTCTATCTAATCTACAAGAAAATGTACTTACCAAGTCATAGATATTTGATAATATCGATGACTGGTTTATTTCGTAATTTTCATTTATATTTTTAGGATAATTATTTTTACTTACAGCTTGCGCGTACGACATATCATTTGACACAGGTTGTGAAAAGACATACCTTGAATGGATTGATTTTAGCGTTGATTTTTTCATTTCTTCTTTTTTGAAGTTCTTTTGCTATGGCACAACCCCTATAGTTTGCTGGATGGTCCTTTCCGCAATTTGAACATTTAGGAGGTATGTCTTTATTTTTCGTGCATATAGCAGTTTGGTGGTTCCCTGCACATTTGACGCAAATTGGATTTCTTTGGCAATATTTTTGGGTATGACCGTGTCGTTGGCATTTCTTGCATAGAGGAATTAATTTATTACTTTTAACTGCCTCTATTTTCACCTTCATGTGACATAGGTACTTTACTTTTAACTGCCTCTATTTTCACCTTCATGTGACATAGGTAAATATTTTTTATGTTTTCTGTATTTTCGAAAGATAACATGAATAGTGGTAACTTTGTTATATATTCCTTGTCGTTAACTTTTTTTTTTATATATTTATTTTCTACAGAAATTATTTTAAATTTTTTTTCTAATAAATCGTTTTTTATTTCAACAGGATCACAACTAGGGTGAAGATTTCGCGCCATAACTCTAATTGGTCTATGTTGCTTATTTTCAAACGAATGCCATTCCAGTATGGAGTTATTCGCGTACTTTGTTAACTCCCTATACTCAGTGTCAAAATTAACATTTATTTTTATTTGGTCATTATTTAGCATGCTTGCAGTATAATTCAGTTTTATGTTTTTTAGATGTTGGATTATCTCAGAGTAATTTTTAACATTACTAAGTATCACTGGAGGTGGTTTAAATTCTCTTTTGTTTGTATTTTTTGTTGACTCTGATTGTTTTGATGTTGATTTCTCACTATGAGTTGAAAATACTGGAGTATTTCTCTTGGTTTTAGATGAATTGGTTTTGTTTTCCAAGTTTGTAGGTGTTAATAGATAAAATTTATTTTTCTGAGCTTCTTCATTTGGAAATACGAAGTGACTACAATTGTTTTTTTTGTTACTTTTTTTGACTGATGATGGTTTACCAGGTGTAAGAGTACCAGTGGGGGTTTTATTTTTTTTGTTTTTTTATTCATTGCTATTACCCATTCAGTTTCCTTTGCCACTACTACGTCTGCTTCATTGTCACATAGAATCGGATCAGGATTAATTTTTTTTGAGAACTATGGCTGTGCATTTTAGTTATTAGAGCTTTTAGTTCCAGAATTTCTCGTTTTGTTTCCTTCAGCTCGTTTTCTAATTTAGTTATTTTTATTAGTTCGAAAGATTTTACTTTTTCAGCTTTATTTAAATCTGCCAAGTTACTATCCGATACTGTTTTTATTCTTTTTGGAGCTGTATCTGATCTACTATTTAACATTAGATCCATAACAGTTCGTTGATTGATATTAAGTTCTTGGTTTGAGTGTTGCTTTTTATTTATTAGGTCAGAAAATGATGAAGATTTTCCAAGTATCGGAGATCGCAATATTCGTTTATTACTCCTAAAAGGATCAGCTATTGAGTTTGTTGTACCTTGATTTTGTCCAGTAGCTAGATCATGCACTATGGCCTGGTGACCCACCATGAGTGTAGAGGAATTGTTTTCATATAAGTTAATTAATTAATAATGTATAAATTTTCGCAATTATGTTAAAAATATATTACAATAAACATTTCAAAGAAAAATTCCGAATATTATTATATATACATATATAATAAGTAATATATATACTCGTATAAAATTATATTATATTTATATACCTCATTATCGTATTATATATTCACATTATTTGATATGATTAACCCTACTTATACTTATAAATATTTGATAAATAAACCAAAGTCAAAAAGATATATGTATTTATATGACTAAATCGGTTTATTTATTAATTTCAATTTCTAATATAATATATTTTATTTTAACAATTTAATTTCGTAATATGTGTTTATAAATATATTAGTTTTTTCACAAAAATTTTACATTTTTGAAGGTTGCTCCAACTATATAGTGTAATTACTTCATTTTAAGAAATCTTATATTATTATGGATTGCAGAAAAAATTACATATATATATGTATGTAAAATTTGTTAAGCAATTTCTTTTATAAAAATTCTGCCTTACACATAACACTTACAAATTATTTTAGTTATATATCCAAAAATTATTTTATTTCTAATTAAATTTCTAAACAAATTATGATTAAAATCAAGAAAGTAAAATTAAAGGTACTTTCAATTTTCAAATAAATATTTATTACTACATAAATAAATATATACTATAGAAAATGTTTTTCATTTCCCATAATTCTGAGTCTGCGTAGTAACATTCAATTTCCTATCAATTTTCTAATTAAAATCATTATGCTAGAATAATAAAAAAATGAAATTTGAATATCACTGAACGCGGTATATTACTTACTAGAAAATTACTAACGGTGGGTTAAAAATTATTGACTCCATAAGTGGAATTCAATAGGAATAAACCCCAATAGCCAAATGTCACAATATTGTGACAAAAATGCCACAAAAAATTGTGAATTGTCGACAAAAAATTGTCACAAAAATGTGGCGAATATGTGAGTCTAGTTGACGCCTATTGTCACATCTGGGGTCACATTTTTGTTGAACAAAATGTGACAAGAATGTGGTTGAATTTGTCATATTTTTGTGGTTGAATTTGTCGCATTTATGTGAGAAATTTTGTCACATTAATGTAAGAAATTTCGTCACATTTATGTTAAAATATTTGTCACAATTATGTGCGAATTTTTGTCACATTTATTTAAGAAGTTTTGTGACATTAATGTGAACATATTTTTTGAATATTTTTGTGTTCCAATTAGTATTATATTCTAAATTAATAAAATTTTGAAGATGTTTCAGTATTTATTTATTTCTTTTTATTTCCTTAATTATGTATACATAAATAAATAAAGTTATAATATAAAATATTCATTGTACGATACAACGAGTGTTGTTGTCTAATAATATTATAAAAAATATGTACATTTAAAAAGAAAGACATTGTAAATTCATACATTTTTAACTATTTAAATAATATTTTTTTTTAAAAATTAATTCATTTTACTTATTCTAAAGTAATAAATACTATAAAAAGAATATATATTCAAAAAATTTGAATTTTTGGAATGCTCAAAGCATTAGCATAAAAAGTAAAGCTATCGAATATTTTAATTACCTAATCAACAATAACTTTCATGCAGGTATAATTACTGAAACCTGGCTGAATCAAAAAAACAAACTAGGTGACGCTAATTTCATCTGCTATCGTATGGACCGTGCTGATAGGGGTGGTGGTGTTGCAATTGTTATTAATAAAAAAATCAAACATGAAATCCTACCTTTACTCAACACTCGTTGTATCGAAACAATTTCTGTAAAACTATTCACTCCCAACGACGAAATAGTTTTAATCGGTGCATATTTTCCTGGTGGTAACCCCACTCAAATCAAAAAACAAAACTTTTTATATGATTTGAATCTGTTTAACAGACTGCCATACAATTTTGTAATTGCAGGAGATCTCAACTGTCGACATTCATTATGGAATTGTTTGCGAAACAACTCCTGGGGAAATATGCTATTCGATAAATTGGCTATACATAATTATCAACTTTTGGCACCAGCTAACCCTACCTTTTATCCCAGTAACTTAAGGGGGTCCCCGTCTACATTAGATCTCATACTAACCTACTGTCCGCAATTTATTACTAATCCTTTAGTTGATACAGAACTCAATGGACAACACTTACCTGTTAAATTTGAAATTCTCTCCAAGCCAGTCCTAAACAATAATTCTTACGTTTATAATTATAAACGAGCGAAATGGCCTAAGTTTAGTAGATTAATTTGCGCTAACATTAACCTAAACGAATTAAGTATAGAGAAATTTTCTAACAGACAAGAAATCGATACGGGCATAAAACAGTTTCTTCAAATAGTCAATAATGCTAAAGAATATGCTATACCCAAAATAGAACTAAAAAATTCACCCAAATCCTACATTATTATACCACCCGAATTAAATGAATTAATCATCTTTAGAAACACACTCAGACGTGATTGGCAAAGACGAAGACTACCGGTGTTAAAACAAAATCTTAATTATGTTAACAAATTTATATCCAATGAAATAAACTCTTTGGTTAACAGGAACTGGTCTACAAAATTACAATCTTTAGGTAAATGCAGCAAACTTTTTTGGAAAATAACCAAACTGCTTAAAAAAAGAAATAGAAATCTACCACCTATAAAAATTAATGAATCCCAAACCCTTTTAACAAATAACGAAAAAGTAGAGGAATTTGCAAAACATTTTCACAAACAACACCTAACTACTGCTTCATACAGTAACCAATCCACAAAAAATGCTGTTATCATCAGCGTTAACTCCTTAAACTCTATGAATATTGTCAATTATAATAAAATTACACCATATGAAATTAAAAAAATTTTCAAGTGTAGCAAAAACAATAAATCACCCGGTCCGGATGGAGTAAAAAATATATTACTCAAAAATTTACCGAAAAAGGCTATAATATGTATATTTAACCTATATATTCAACAGTTGCTTAAAATTAGGATATTTTCCAACCGACTGGAAAGTAGCAAAGGTCATTGTTATACCAAAACAAAATAGCAATATTTCCAGTTTGGAAGGTTACAGACCAATTAGCTTATTGAACATATTAGGTAAAACACTTGAAAAATGCATTAATAATAGATTAAACTATTTCATAGACAACAATAACATCATACCCAAGGAACAAATGGGGTTCAGAAAAGGATTTAGTACTGACCACCAACTAAAAAGAATCAAAAACATAATCAACTCTAGCTTCAATCAAAAACAATCAATTGGAATGATAGTACTTGATGTTGAAAAAGCGTTTGATTCCGTCTGGCACGATGGTCTAGTTCACAAAATGTTTATTTTACATTTTCCTGTATATTTAACAAAAATAATTCATAGTTTCCTATCCAACAGACACTTTACAGTTTGCATAAATGGGTCATTTTCTACACCTTTTGACATTCCGGCAGGTGTACCACAAGGTTCCTCAATAAGTCCAACTTTATATAACATATTTACACACGATATCCCTATACCTAACCTAACAGATCTAGGACTTTACGCTGATGACACGGCAATTCTATCAGCATCAAATTCTGTGCAAACTATATTTAATAATTTAACCAGAGCATATAATGAAATTTACATGTACTTTCAATGTTGGAAAATCAAAATTAATGACACTAAAACAAAGGCTATATTTTCTCCAGAAAAACAAAACAAAGTCTACCCCTATCTAAGTTAACACTAAATGGAACAGACATCCAATGGAACGAGTCAATCAAATATTTAGGAGTCACTCTTGACAGAAAATTAAAATTTAAAACGCACATTGACCATACTATAAAAAAATGCGATTCACTGATCAAATTGCTATATCCTATTATCCACCGCAACTCCAAATTGTCCTCGGTTAACAAAATCATCATATTCAAAACGATATTTCAAAGTATTTTGTTATATGGCTCCCCTGTATGGGGCAGCTGTGCCAAAAGTCACATAAAATCGCTTCAAATAAAACAAAATAAAATATTAAAAATAATGCTCAATCTCCCGTTTTTCTTTTCTACACAAAAATTACATGAACTATCAGACACGAAAACAATAGCAGACAAAATTATAAGTAAATCACTTAAATTTCAATCCAATTACAATAAGCTAGGAATTGATTGATCGATGATACCTGCATGTATGTTGTTGTCCTTTTAGAATAAGCTTTAGTATAAGTAGTTTAAGTAAATTTTTCATAATTAAGGTTTTTTATTATTCAATATTTTCCTTAAGTTTAAAAATTAATTATTCTTAATAAATTAGCTCTTCTGTTGATAAGTAAAAATAGACTAAGTTGCAAAGGTTCTAAACCTAATCTCTAGCTCATAAGAAAACAAAATGTATTTTTTTTATATATAATGAATTAATGAATAATCATAAAATTTGAAAAAAAAAAATCACTAAAATTAAATATTATGATTTTTCTGTGTTTTCTGATAATATTGTACTGTCTTTAGCGCATCGTCTTCTGAAAAATCTTTTTCACTGTATCTGAAAAATAAAAAATAAAATATTTTTTTTATTTTATTTTTATATTGTCTACTCCAAAGTCTTAATTTCTTACCTATTTGAAAACAAGTAATGTATATTTTTTTACATTACTTAAAAAGTATATAAAACGACTTACATAAAACAAAAGAGATCAATTAATTTTAATTTAATTATTTAAATAAACTGCGCACTTTCACAATGAAAACTAATTACACACTACTTAGTCTTACTCTTACCGTTTGCACGTTTAGTCATGCACGTTATGCATGTTTAAATTTTTCATCAAAAATGTCACAAAAATTTGACACAAAAATGTTAAAAAAATTTCTGACTACTGTGGATTTTGTTTGAAAAAAACTTCACAATTTTTTGTCGCGAAATGGCCACAAAAGTGTGATAAAATAATGTGATCACATTTTATTTGACAATTTTGTGACATTTTTTTCACATTTTTTTTGTGACAAAGGATTCACAAAAATTTCAACAATTTTGTCATCTTTTTGTCACATTTTATTGTGACAAAAAAAATTCAAAAATTGTTCGACAAAAATGTCACAAAAAATTGTGATCACAGTTTCTGGCTGCTGGGGAAGTGAAACTTTTAGGTGTAAATTGTAGAGCAATTTGAAAGCTTTTAATTGGGATTCTAGTAATTTATAGTTCTTATTTTGCAATTTTTGGACCGTTTCAGACATTAGTCCTAAAAAAAAGAAGATACTTCTATATAAGAAGTCATTTTACACTACTATACGGTATGAAATTTAATAATTAATATTATTTTTGTTATTGATTAGTTACGACGGTAATATCTCCAGCAAACAAAGATTCTCCAACAATTTTAAAAATATTTTTAAAAAATAATTAAAAAAACACAAAACGGTCTCCAAAAATTCTGTTCGCATGAGTATCGATTTTTTTATATCGAAAACTTATAAACATATCGATAATTTAGAATATAGTTAATTTTATATCGCTTTGCAAGATTTGCTAATTTCATTTTGTAAGTAGTAGAGAGTGTAGCAGAAGCGAAAGGAATACTGACAATTCGGATTGAATTGGCATGACAGTTTCACTATCGATATCGATGATATACTAATTGTCATTTGAGGAAAAAACATGGCAAATTCTGAGGTTTGGATATAAATTTTTTATTTTAAATTAAAATTATTTATAATATCGGTTATTAAAGGTGGTATTACGAGAAGCATTACGAGATCTTCCCAATCGAGTTTTAAATGTAAACGTAGAAGAAAGACTGGAATTATTTAAAAATGTATCTTCAGTTCTAACAAGTTCTGGTAACGATTTCTTGGAACACATTTTTTGTTGTACAATATACAAATATATTTTTTATTACAGAAATTAATCCTAATATTATACGTGGATTATGTAAAGTTATTGGAACTACACTGACCAAATATAAAGATAAAGGGTCACAACTTCTAGTTTGCAATTTAATTGCTGATTTAATGAAAACTAATCCAGATTTAACATGCGAATATTTTAATAATGTTTTTAAATCTTTATTGGCTAAAGAATTACCAAATTATCCACAATTGAAAGCATCAACAACAGCAACTATTGCATTAGGTTGGACTTTTATAATTATAAAACATCTTAACACAGGTTCAAATAAAACTGAAATTGAATATTCCAAATTAAGAGAATATCAATCATTACTCTTTGAATTGGCTAGTATATGTGGTTTTACAAAAGTTATAGAAAAAGTTGATGAAATAGTTATGGATTATTTTAAAGAAAATCCGAGTAAAGTAGATGAATATTTTAAGTTCTTTCTAGAAAAAGAACCGGCAAGTAATGTTATTACATTTTTATTATTACCGATAAAATATCAATATACTATGGTTGAGAAAAGTGTATTATTGGATGAAAATAAGAGTAAATTGTTAGATCATTTTGTAAGAGGATTAATAACAGTGAAAATAAAACCAAATCCAAATCATTTTATTTCTTGCAAAGTCTTGCTGAAATCTATTGATAAAAATGAATTTGAAAATATTATTTTCCCAGCTTTGCAACGTAGTATGTTGAGAAGTCCTGAAATAATTTTGGAAGCAGTTGGTATAATAATTCAAAATATTAATTTGGATATGAGTGAATATTCAAAGACAATGGGCAAAACATTACTTCAAAATCTTATTTGCAAAAATGAAACTTCTAGGACAGAGTGTGCCGAATCACTTAAAAGTTTGTCCAGCAAATGTTCTTGTCCGAAAGCAATAGAACAGTTATTGCAGTCAGTATTTGATATATTAAATGGTTCTGAGGGAAAACTTACTTCAGCTGAACATAGATTAATTGTTCTTCAGGTATTAGTTTTTTTTCAGTTATTAATTTTCTTTTATATTTCAACTAAAATTTTCATTTATTTATGATATTACAGGCAGCTGGAAATTTAAGTTTCAATTTGATTCCACATAATAAATTACCAAATATAATGCCAACGGTGGCGAAACTTTTTTCTTTGGCTTTAGAAACCGAAATTCAGGAGAAAGTTATTACACATGCTCTAGAAATGTTTAGCTTATGGTCAATAAACTTTACAGGTGAATTACCTGATAAAATTATAGAAATATTTCGTAAAGGATTAGAACTTAAATCTACAACACAAACGATTCGAGTTGCATATTTGCAATGGTTACTGGCATGTTTGGAAAATGGCAAATTTAATAATAGTGTTAATTTAACACCGATTTTATTGAAAACAATAGAAAAAGCATATAACACACCTACGCAAACTCCTCTTGTTTCTGAAGCAGTATGTGCAATTTGTATTATATTAAAAATGGATTCATCCAATTCAGACCCTAAATTAAATAATTTTTGGAATATCATAACAGATCTGGAAAAACAAACATTTATATCCGAAAGGTATATAACATCAGCATCATATGAAAATCTTTGTTTTGTAACTCTAATGTGCTCAATTCTTTTAACTGATCACTATGATAAAATTAAGAGCAATCATGAAGCATTGTATAGAGCCATTGTGTTTGGCATGACTTCACATTCATCTAAGGTTCGTCATTATTGTTTAAAAGTTGTGAAAGTTCTCTTAAAACATGAAAATGGTGTACAGTTTGCAAAATTGCTTTTATCAGAAGTTACAACCTATATACAATTAGCGAAAATTCATTTCGAAGGAGATCCATTAAATGAAGATAACCAAATTCCTGCTCATGCATTTGTAGATACTATTACGACTTTGTGTCAATTTGACAATATTTCGAATGCCGATTCACAAATATTATCTATTGGTATGCTACTGTGTTGTCACCATCCGGCAGTATTATCGAATAACAGAAAATTATGGGAAATCATAATTCGTAATGATTTCAACATGGATCCAAAAACTGTAATATCATTGAATATAAAACAAATTACTAAAATTATTATTGAAGATTTTATACCAAATGAAATGTATATGAATTCAGTAGCAATTATTGCAAAACTTAGTCCTGATGTCGGATTGCCTGTTATTATTGCAAGAGTAATAAATGATTTGAAAGATCCTGATATGTCAAATGTGACAGATAATGAATATTTTACGTATTTAACACCAATTGGAGAATTATATGATAAAAGTGTTTTGCCAAATAATGATGATATCTATCAAACAGCAGGTCTTAAACGTGAGAATAAAGTATACAGTTACAAAGATCAAATAGAAGAAATCCAACTTCGGCGTGAAATAGAAGAAAAACGACGTAAAGAAGGAAAATCTAAACCTCCGATATATACAGCTAAACAACAAGAAGCAATTAAAGCACAAACTGAAAAAGAAAATATTATTAGAGATCGTTTGAAACATTTAAATAATAAACTTACAAGTTTAGTGAAATTATTACAAGCTTCATGTGACGGAAATCCCACGCAAGTTGCATTACATTTTTCTACACTTTTGGGACCAATATTAAAAAATTTACAGTCGCCTTTAGCGGCGGCTCCTCTGGTTGATTTGTACTATTTTTTAAGAAAAAATTGCTTTACAAATGATTTAGTTACATTAGGTAATGATCTTGCTGTAGTAACAATAAGAATGTATAATCCTCATTGTGATTTAAATGAAACATGGATCAAAGAAGATTTAAATACGCAAATTGTCAATTTATTAAATAAACTGTATAATGATACAGTTTTAAAAACTTGTAGTAATAATACAGAAGATCAACCAAAGTTATGTACTTTATTGGCTCCAGCTTTTAGTTATGCTTTTGAATTTTTAAAAAAAGCAGTAACCATGAATTGTGTGTGTAATAAAGAAGAGAGTTTATTAATTTTAATCGAAATTATAGAAAAACATGCGCAAGTAAGAGGCATTACTGTCAGAGGCGAATTGTCAGATTTTGGTCATCCAAAATATATGCCTAGGCTAGAAATGCTTCGTTCAATGATGCAAATAATAATTAAGCATAGAGGTCGAGTTCAAACGGAAGCTGTATCAGCATTTATAGAAATAACAATAAGCAATTCCGGAGAAGATTATTGTGCATCTCCATCAAAAGAAGAATTAGACGTTTATTTAGTTTCTCTACAACATAGTTTAGAAACAGTTCGAGAAGCGACGCTACGAGCATTAACATTAATTTCCAGTAGTTTTCCTTCATTGACTGTAAATTGTGACCAAAAGATACGATTAACTAGACGATTGTGGGTAGCTAAACATGACATATCAGAGGAAAATAAATTATTGGCAGAAAAGTTATGGGAAAATAGTGAACTTACAATTCCACCAACAATGTGGGAAGAATTAATGGCTGACGTTATTCATCCGGAATCATGCGTACAAAAAGCAACTGCTCGAGCATTTGTACCAATTTTAAAGAATGACATAAATTTAATTCCATCGGTACTTAATAGATTATTAGACATTTATACTGACAAACTAGTAATGATACCACCGAAATTGGACCAATTTGACAGAGAAATAGAGCCTGCATTAGATCAGTGGGGTCCACGAAGAGGTGTGGCATACGCTATTTCTCAAATTGCTCAGTTTTTCACATTAGAAGATGTAGATCGTGTAATGCAATTTATGGTAGCACAAGGACTTGGCGATCGCCAGGAATATGTTCATAAGGAAATGCTAGCGGCTGCATTAACAATAGTAGATTTTCATGGTAAACAAACTATTACTACATTACTTCCAGTATTCGAAGATTTTTTGGATAAAGCTCCTACATCCAGTAGCTATGATAATATAAGACAAGCAGTTGTTATTTTAATGGGCTCTTTGGCAAGACATTTAGATAAAGATGATCCTAGAATTCAACCTATAGTTAAACGCTTATTATCAGCCCTGTCCACACCATCTCAACAAGTACAAGAATCTGTATCAAATTGTTTACCGTATTTAATGTCATCTGTAAAAGAAGATGCTCCAGCTATAGTGAAAAGGCTCTTACAACAATTAGTTAAATCTGACAAATATGGCGAAAGGAGAGGTGCTGCATATGGGTTAGCTGGTATTGTTAAAGGTTTAGGAATCCTTTCCTTAAAGCAATTGGATATTATGCCTAAATTAACAACACACATTCAAGAGAAGAAGAATTACAAATCGAGAGAAGGTGCTCTTTTCGCTTTTGAAATGTTGTGCAATACTTTAGGTAGGCTTTTCGAACCATACATTGTTCATGTACTGCCTCATTTATTACAATGTTTTGGCGATTCATCTCAATATGTTCGGCAAGCTGCTGATGATACTGCCAAAGTTGTAATGGGTAAACTTTCAGCTCATGGTGTAAAATTGGTATTACCTTCATTACTTAAGGCACTCGATGAAGATTCATGGCGAACTAAAACAGCTTCAGTTGAACTTTTGGGAGCAATGGCATACTGTGCGCCGAAACAACTTTCATCATGTTTACCAAGCATTGTGCCAAAGTTGATAGAAGTTCTGGGAGATTCGCACACAAAGGTTCAAGAAGCAGGTGCCGATGCTTTAAAAGTAATTGGTTCTGTCATTAAGAATCCTGAAATTCAAGCAATTGTACCGGTATTATTACAAGCACTAGAAGACCCTTCTAAAAATACATCCGTTTGCTTACAAAATTTACTTCAAACAAAATTCGTACATTTTATTGATGCACCATCATTAGCCTTAATAATGCCTGTAGTTCAACGTGCTTTTCTTGATAGGTCTACAGAAACTCGAAAAATGGCAGCTCAAATAATTGGGAATATGTACTCGTTGACTGATCAAAAAGATTTAACACCTTATTTGCCACATATTATACCAGGTCTAAAAACATCTCTTCTTGATCCTGTTCCTGAAGTTCGTGCCGTGTCAGCTCGAGCACTAGGTGCGATGGTTCGAGGTATGGGAGAATCATCATTTGAAGATTTATTACCGTGGTTGATGCAAACGCTTACATCGGAAACAAGTAGTGTAGATAGAAGTGGTGCTGCTCAAGGGCTTTCAGAAGTTGTTGGTGGTCTAGGAGTCGATAAATTGCATAAATTAATGCCAGAAATTATTTCGACTGCTGAACGTGTTGATATTGCCCCACATGTAAAGGATGGTTATATAATGATGTTTATATATATGCCTGGTGCATTTCCTAATGAATTTACACCATATATCGGACAAATAATAAATCCTATTTTAAAAGCTTTAGCTGACGAGAATGAATACGTACGCGACACTGCATTAAGAGCTGGACAGCGTATTGTGAATTTGTATGCAGAATCAGCTGTAGCATTATTATTGCCGGAATTAGAGAAAGGCTTATTCGATGATAATTGGAGGATACGATTTAGTTCAGTACAACTTCTAGGTGATTTATTATATCGTATTTCAGGGGTCTCTGGGAAGATGACTACAGAAACAGCAAGCGAAGATGATAATTTTGGTACAGAACAATCCCATACAGCAATTATTCGATTTTTAGGTGCAGATCGAAGAAACAGAGTATTAGCGGGATTATATATGGGAAGAAGTGATGTGTCTCTCATGGTTCGACAAGCCGCATTACATGTTTGGAAAGTGGTGGTGACAAATACACCTCGGACTCTGAGAGAAATTTTGCCAACTCTTTTTGGATTGCTCTTAGGTTGTTTAGCAAGTACTAGCTATGATAAAAGACAAGTTGCTGCCCGAACTTTAGGCGATTTAGTACGCAAGTTAGGGGAAAGAGTGCTACCAGAAATAATTCCAATTCTAGAACGTGGATTAAATTCAGATCAAGCTGATCAACGTCAAGGTGTGTGTATTGGTCTTTCTGAAATTATGGCGTCTACATCCAAGGATATGGTATTGACATTTGTGAACAGTCTAGTACCAACAGTTAGAAAAGCATTGTGTGATCCGCTTCCAGAAGTTAGACAAGCCGCTGCAAAAACATTTGATTCATTACATTCAACGGTGGGATCAAAAGCGCTAGATGATATTTTACCATCCATGTTAGAAGGTCTCTCTGATCCAGATCCAGCAATAGTTGAGAATACTTTAGATGGCTTACGCCAAGTTATGGCCATTAAATCCCGAGTTGTATTGCCATATTTAGTGCCACAACTTACTGCAGAACCAATAAATATAAAAGCCTTGTCTATTTTAGTCTCTGTAGCTGGGGATGCTTCAACTAAATATCTACCAAAAATTCTCTCTGCACTTTTACAAGCATTATCAAGCGCTCAAGGAACACTAAATGAAATTCAAGAACTTGAATATTGCCAAGTTGTGATTTTATCAATTAGTGATGAATCCGGTGTAAGAATTATTATGGATACCTTAATGACCTCAACAAGATCAGAAGATGCGCCAACAAGGAAAGCAGGTGCAACTTTGTTATCTGTTTTCTGTATACATTCGCCAGGCGACTATTCTCAATACATTCCTCAATTATTACGATGTCTTTTACGCCTCCTTGCCGATACTGATAAAGAAGTATTACAAAGATCCTGGGATGCTTTAACAGCTGTAATAAAGACTCTAGATTCTGCACAACAAATAGCACATGTTTCAGATGTTCGGCAAGCTGTACGATTTGCAGCTAGTGATTTAAAAAGTGGTATACTCCCAGGATTTTGTTTGCCAAAAGGGATAACACCACTTCTTCCAGTTTTTAGAGAAGCGATTTTAAATGGTTTACCAGAAGAAAAAGAAAATGCCGCTTATGGTTTAGGAGAAATAATATCGCTAACAAGTCCGTCATCTCTGCAACCTTCTGTTGTTCACATAACTGGGCCATTAATTCGAATTCTTGGTGATAGATTTAATGCTGGCGTTAAGGCAGCAGTTCTTGAGACTTTAGCAATTTTACTGCACAAAGTTGGAATAATGCTAAAACAATTTCTTCCTCAACTCCAAACTACATTTTTGAAAGCTTTGCATGATTCGAATAGAGCAGTGCGTATGAAAGCTGGTCAAGCATTATCTAAATTAGTTATCATTCATACGAGAGCAGATCCCTTATTTATAGAAATGCACAATGGTATTAAAAGTAATGATGACAGTGCGAATCGTGAAACAATGTTACATGCATTACGAAGTATAATTTCTCCTGCTGGTGATAAAATGACCCCGGTTCTTAAAAAGCAAATTTATTTAACATTAATATCTATGCTAGCTCATCCAGAGGATCTAACAAGAAGTTTAGTTGGTGGTTGTTTGGGAGCTTTATGTAAATATCTACCAAATGACCAATTAGAAGATGCTATGAAAAATCATATTTTAAATGAAGATTGTGGTACTGATGTAAATGTACGACATGGGAGAACGGTTTCCCTCTTTGTAGCATTAAAAGAATGTCCTGAGATAGTGTATATAACTGCATATGAAAACAAAATACAGAAAGTCATAATTTCAAGTATTTCATCAGAGAAAATATTAATCGTAAATAATGGTATTCGATCATCATGTTATTTGCTTCGTTATTGTATGATGGAAAATATTCCAATTCCTGGGACTGTTTTAATACCATTCCTGCGCGCTATGAATCATAATAATAATGAAATAAAACAATTAGTAGCCAAAACATGCAACTATTTAGCAAAAAATGTACCAGTTGAAAATACACCATCAGAAATATTCAAATCGTTAATTCCAACGCTTGTTAATGGCACAAAAGAAAAAAATGGTTATGTGAAATCTAATTCCGAAATTGCTCTTATTGCTTTACTCAGATTACGTGAGGGAGATGAAGTATTTCAAAATGCTTTGCAACTTTTAGAGCCTGGTGCTAGAGAGTCACTTAGTGAAGTAGTTTATAAGGTTTTGAGAAAAGCTGCATCGCAAGCATACGGAAAGGAAGAGGAACTTGATGACACCCTCCTAACTTGATTATATTTCTTTGCCCAAGAACATCAATTTTTAGAAAATTTACCGCAAAGATTACGTAAGCTCTTACATAGAAATTTATGGTTTAATTGCATACACATAATTCTATTTATTGTAACGAATTTCAAATGTTATTTAAATAAATATTTAATAAAAATCTATGCTGCATTTTTTTTTTGTAATTCAATTAACATTACAATCATTTTCAATAGTTATGGTTTATGTTAATAACATTATTTATTTTACTATAACTTTTACAATTTTTATTTAATATCCAACAGATATTTTAAATATGATAATTTTTTTCCAGGGACATTCATATACATAGAATTCCAATCTTTCAAATTTATAGTTATAACTTTATATCCTAAAATTTCTAAGTGACGTATTTTTAAACTATCTCTACCTTTTAATTTACTTTCTTTATCTTCACAATATGAATCTTCCTTCAGCAATAAAATAGCAAGTCTAGAAAGTTAAAAGTGAAAGAAATAAATTGTGTACAGAAAATTAAAATTACTTTGTTATTTTATCCTCCATCATGATATCCTTCGACGTCAAAATTGGTTTATTATATTTATCAAAATGTATCACAAAATCTATCTAGAAAAATATGTATATTATTCTCTTTATTAGCTTAATATTTTGAATAATTATTACTATATAACCGTAGGGTGTTACATAATTACATCTTAAGTATTCAATATTTACTATGAACTTCAAAACGGTTTTTATATCAATATAAAATTTCGATATCACAATTGGCTCTAAAATTATAAGGATAAAATAAATTGTAAACAATAACAAATAATCACATATAAGCCTGAGTTTATCTTACTTTTACTAATTTGTGCTTCAATGTAATTTTGTTGAAACCATGGTACTTGTGCTTCAGGGAAGTCTAAACAAACAGTTCGATTTAATTGCATTACTTGATTTAATATTTTGTCCGGATAAGTGGCCTGTATAACAGTTTATGCAGTAAACAAATTTAAAATTGTAATACATTAACAAAGAATATACATATAATAATAAAGAAGTCGCATCAGAATTTTGCAACCATTTTTTTAACGAAGAAAAAAAATTCTCAAACTTTACCAACAGAAAGAAACATTATTGTCATTGAAAAATTCATTCTTACTTTGAAATTTTCTTTTAGGTATGTATTTTTAATTTAATATTTTGTGCATAGATAATATTTATACACAAAATATTATATATATATATATAAATTAAATATATTATATATATAATTAAATGTTAAGCATATCACAACAAATTAAAATTTTTAAAAATTCAACACCCTGCACTTGTATATGAAATTTATTTTTAAAGTTTCGCTTTTTGTTCACTTCTTTATTATTATACTTGGTATTACCACAAATAATAAATATACAGATGTCTCACGCCCATACAAAAATTTGGTGCCAATTCTTTCTATTAACCGACAGCTATAAACCGACAAAAAGCTCTGCCTCAACCGACAAAAAAGCTTTTCTCTCAACCGACAAGTATCTTGCTTAAGCATTTGAGTATTAACCGACGGCCATACAGGAATATTTAAGAAAAAGCTTTTTGTGTTACTCAAAATTATATTACTCATATAATATAATATATCGCAAAAAAATAATACGAAGAAAATATTCAATACATACAAAAATGTGTGTAACAAAATACACACATATGTATTTATTCAATTGTGCGTCACTATTTCTAATATTCTAATATTTCTAATATTACAAATTTGAAGAATTTAATTTTCAATTTTCGGCTTTTAATAGTATGTACATATATAGATATTTCAGGGGCATGTTAGTTTTTTATTTTAAGGTGTATTTTTTTTTAAAATAACTGTCTTGTCGGTTAAAAGTGGTTTCATGGAAAACCCAAAGACGAGATAATTAAAAATACAATTTTTTTGGAATATTTTAAACAAAGCAGTTACATTTCGCAGAAATTAATAGGGAAAAAGATTATATGTATTTTCCTTTATAAATCAGGTACCCTATGAATTGGCCTTTCTCTCTATTAATCATAATTATTTTTATTTCAATTTCAAAATTAAGAATGGAAAGTACCTGCAGTTAAATTATTTATTTACGATGTTTAATTTTCAGAAAAAATTTTTTTGAGTAAATCAAACATGCCCCAAAATATCTACAGTATACAAAATCCGTATTCGTACACCCGTATTTTAAAGGGAAAAGTGTGTCTATTACTGCAAATGTAATGCAAAATTTTCTGAAAGAAATTATGAATTACATTAATGTAACATAAATTTAGAGAAAAAAAACGAATGTACTTTTCATTTTACATTATTCAATAATTATTTACTAATAAATTAAAAAATGTCATAAATTAAAAATGTACGAATACGGATTTTGCATACTGTATATACTATGAAAAGCTGAAAATGAAAATTAAATTCTTGAAATTTGTAATATTAGAAATATTAGAATATTAGAAATAGTGACGCATAATAGAATAAATACATGTGTGTATTTTGTTACACACATTTTTGCATGTATTGAATATTTTTTCGTATTAATTTTTTGCTCTATTATATTACATATATGAGTAATATAATTTTGAGTAACGCAAAAAGCTTTTTCTTAAATATTCCTTTGTATGGCCGTCGGTTAAGACTAAAATAAGTAAGCAAAATACTGTCGGTTGAGAAAAAACTTTTGGCGGTTAATAAAAATAGCTTTTTTTTTTGATAAAAATCGTTTCTATACATCACTTTTTCCCATATACGTGCGACATCTGTATATTTATTATTTGTGGTATTACCTTAGAGTAACAAGTTTGAATCTCTTTCTCGATTCTTTGAATAAATTCAATACTAAATACTGTATGGATGAGGCTCTCAGGCAATGCTTTGTAAAAAGATAATGCTACACAAGCTTGTACTATTGATAAACTGGTCATGTACTGCAAATCTCTATAATTTATATTTAAAAACTTGTACTCTTAGTATATAAATACATATACCTTTTAATTATTTCAGCAGTCCAATGTAGAGCGTCATCTGATTCAGGCATGTAACCAAGTTGATAGGCAGAGAAAATAATTTTCTCAACGGTATCACCCATAATATAATCGCGATTTTCAACTACATATTTAAATATAAATTCGAATAATGTAGTATCCAAATAATTTGACGTATTTAAATTGAAAGTAATATCACGAATTATTCTCGAGTTTAAATTTATTTTACATGATTTATATTTTTCAATAGTTTTTTTGTATATTGCAGTTTTTCTGGATGCTAGAAAAAATTTCAAAAAATTATAGAATACATAATTGAAGCTTGGGTGAACTTAGCGTACCTTTTCTGTTATTAAACGATCTGATAATGCAATTTAAATCATTCAAACTTAAATTATCTCTTAGTAAATATTTTTCAGCGCAGTTATTTAAAACATTTTCAATTCTCAATAATTGTCTAGTAATATCGCGTGGCAATAATAATCGATATCTAAGTATATATAATATTATTTTATATGTATATTATATTACTTTTTTAATAATTTTACCTTAATTCAAAAGCAATTTGAAGTGCTCTAGACAATTGCAGACAGTCAACAATAGTAAAATGATTATACATTTCTTCAATTTTATCTACAATTAATTCAGGAAATCCAGCATTTAATTTGCTTGTATGCCCATAAGCAATTATAAATGATGATAATCTTACAAATTTTGATGGTGTGATTTCTAATAATTCTTTAACTATCGTCTCCATTAATAATCCACTTGCATGTTTCTCAAATTCTAAATGACGATAAGTACCACCCAAATTATTATTAAAGAACATATAACGATGGCAATATTGAGATAATCGATAAGTATCATTTACATCTTTAGGATTTTTAATATCATCTGTAACTCTAGACCAATATAAATCACACAAATGAATGTCAGATATTTTTAAAGAACGTAATATCTTAAAGTATATTGGTAAACTATTTGAATAAATATCTTTTGAAATCATATTTTTAAAAATTTCAGTCATTTTTTCTTTTTTATGTGACTGAGAAAATTGAACTGCACATGCTAATATTTCCGGTGTACAATTTTTTTCAAGTAATTTATCAGCAGCACTAACTAATTTCGGAATAACGGATGCTGGTTCGAGTTGATCTTCAATTACTTTAAATATGATTGTAAGAGGCTTAGCTGGAATATCCAATATTTTATTACTTAATAATAACAATAAATCACGTATTAAAGTAGAATTTTCTTGAGACCAATATGGAGCACTTAAAAAATTAATAATTTTTATAATAGATTTTATACTTTCAGTATTAATTCCATCTGTCTCAATAAGACTCCTTACTTTACATTTATAAATATTTTTAATGTCGGTAGTAAACATATTTTGTAAGTTTTGCATACAAATTGTTATAAGACGAATTTCTTTATCAGTTGTACAAGTATTTATATGTCCATATATATGGAAGACTATATTCTTACAAATATTTGAATTTTTATAAGATTCATTTGTTTTTACTGCAACCGATAATCTAGATAGAGCTGATAATGGTATAATAGTATCATCTTAAATAAAATTATATTAACATAATGCGTTAAGAACACAATTTTAATAAATACTAACGATCCGATATTTCTTTCAGTGCTGTGTACAAAAGATTTTTCATAGTTGTATGATTTGTATCTACACCAATTTTATTTAAATATAATAGACAGCATGTTACCTCATCAATACTCATCTTATGGACGAGATTATTTAATTTTTTTAAAAATACTTCAAACTCTCTTTCAGATTTATTAGATTTATCAGTTGCACTAGTAATATTAAATTTTAAAAAATTCCAAAACAGTATTACGGATTGTGTTACATGCTGCACATCATAACAATCTTTGAAACGCTCAAAATGTTTTAAAACCTAAAAAGAAGCCATTTTTTTTAAATTGTTATTCTACGGCAAATCGTTATACATCTTTGGGACAAGAGCAATCATTTAATGAATTAATCAGTTCATCATTTGAACCTGTATAAAACATATCCTTAAGTGAAAATTTCCTACAACTATTTTCCAGTTCCTTCTCATGTATATCTTCAATTACATCAAATTCACCACTATCATAATAATTCCGCCCAGATAATTTTCTAACTTGAAAATTGTTGTTACATGATAATATGACATTTCGTAAATACTCTTTTTCTAAATTTTTATATAAATAACTATACATCATAAAACAAGATAAATTTCTATTAATTCTTTGAAGGAACATTTTCAAGCGCGTTTTTTTACTGCCAAAAGAAAATATTACGGTTATTTTTATGGTTACACTTGAAAAGTAGTTAAATATGTTTATAAATTGAAATTTATATTTCCTCCCCTTCAAATTAATAATGCAACACTGTAATGCTGGAGTTACTCTCGCAATTGACGCGTGTGCCGCATGACGCGTTCGAAAGTCAAATGACGCCGGTGACGCTGGTGACGCTTAGAGCTCTCCCTAATAGCCCACGTACGGCGTACGGCGTCGGTCAAAGTGATTTTATTTTGCTGATAACTCCCGAAATAAAACATCAAAACTGTTTGTAGTACTTAATACGCCCGTAAAAATTGGATTTTCCAATATTTACGGGCGTATTAAGTACTATTTCGGGAGTTATCAGCAAAGTAAAACCACTTTGACCGACGCCATTAGCCGTGCGTCCTCTATTAGGGAGAGCTCTTAGAGTAGATACTCTCAAAGCGTCACCGCGGCATGAATTTCGTTTAAAATAATTTTATTTTGTAATTTTTATAACCTAAAAATATATTATAATAAATCTTTTTTAAAAAAAATTAATATATTATATCTGCTCGACCAGAGAATTTTAAATCTCAATATAAAAATACAAAATATATTTTTTACATTGGCATTTGAACGCGGCAACGCGTCAAAAGTTGAAATCGATTGAACTTTTCTCCGGCAAGAGCGTCACGGGCGTCCCGAAAACGGCGAGTTTATCAGCTTCTATACATTTCCATGCATTGGAACTTTTTTTTGACATTTCAAAACTTCAACGACACACGCGTCAGCGTCGGGAGCGGCGAGAGTAACTGAGGGGTAACTCTCAAAATAAAATCATTCGATCTTACATTTTTCTTATACCCCAATGAGAATGTTTATATCAATGTCGTCTCGACTTTTAAACCAACGCTTATGCCTGACACGATACATAGGGCGTGTTTCATAATTACTACTGTTAGTGTAGCGAACTGTCAAACAGCTACACCCTGTTTCAGAATTACTACTTTCAAAAAGTGTACTACACTTTTCTGTTTCATAACTGAAAGTGTAGCTAGGGTGTAGCGCACTTTTGCTACACTTTTTGCACTAACTTGAAATTGAGGATCAGATGGTGTAGCAAGCTGTCAATTGACAATCTAACCAATAAGCAAAAAGAAAAGAAACTGTTGTGAAATAGTTTTAAGTTAATTTTTTCGATGTAGCACTCTATCGGTGTAGTTGAAGTGTACATGGCTGCACCTCACCTGCACTACACCCAGTTGTAATTATGAAACACGCCCATAGTGTTTTCTTTTATTCATTCCGAATATTCCGAACCCGCCTAAAATGTCAAATAACGTTCTTTTATTCATTCTATTTATTCTATTCCTTCCATTCCGTATTCTTTTATTCATTCGGATTATTCGGAATACAATTTTTTCGTACTAAGTAGAAAGGTAGAATAATTGGAATATTCTTTATTCTAACCTCAAATTTTGAAGGAAAAACAATTCTTTATAAGTTAACATTACTTTAATATTAAAAAATATACTGTAAAACTATAATAACTTAAATTTATCCTAGCATATATATAAATATGTAAACAAAAAAAAACATTTAATTTTTCATATGACAAAAAATATTCTATTTATTCATCGTTCTTATCGTTGAACGAGTATCGTTCTTTTAAGGCCGGCGCGAGTGCGTTTGAAATATCCCAGAGAGAACTGACTTATATACCAACGAGTAGGTACTCTGTTGGTATCGCAATAACAATATATAAAAATATAATGTCCGAGTGAGATAGTGATGGGGGTCGGGGTGGGGATTCTACAGGGTAGGCATTTGTATCCTAGGGTATAAATATTGCAACTGTAGAAGTTCCTAGCCAAGTGCCTGCATTACCTCCTCGTGGTGGCCCCTGGAACTGTGTACATATTAAACATGGACACAGACCGAATATGCAGTGTGCGACCTAATGTCAAGGTGGTGTGAGCACCGTGCCGATGTCTGAAAGACTGGGGGTCAAACCAGTCGCTAACGAGCTCCCTCCGATGCCCGGGCAAGGTCGGTTGTATAAGCGCCTTATCATGGTATGTCGGCTCTGCCATGATGGACCAACATTTCCGTTCATACTCGTGGGACCAAAAAATGAATAAAAATTATCTACAAAAACAACAACAAACATCGGCACATCTTCGGAAGATGAGCTTTTAGCCTCCAGCAAGGAGACTATTATACCTGATGAAGCATGCGGCAGTGCCAGTTTCGGCACTCCCGCTAAAGATACCGCAAGCAGTACCAGCCATAGTACGCCCATCACCGATAAGCCTGGATGTATTGCAAGTACCAGCCATAGTACTACTTTACATCCAAGTAAAATAAGTACCAAGCCCGGTACTGTCAAAAAATTTAAAAGCACTGGCACCCTTATCAAGCCTGAGTACTCGAAGGCTTGTATCCTAGGGTATTGAAGCCGAAGGGAAAGCGCATGAGAAGGATGTCGAAGACAAAATTAAATATGCCGGGATTGTGCAAAGGTTTGAAGCTCAAATCGCAGATTCAGAGGTGCGACCTACCAAGAGAAACAGGTCTCAAGATGAGTCCGGGGTAGGCGCACAAAAAGGTAAGGTCGCCAAGACAGAGACCAGTGGCAGATCAAAGATGACAGCGAAGAAGTTGAGCGACATAGTCAGATGTCACTTAAATGTCGCTGTCATCGATGAGAAGGCCGATAACAAAAAAGTATCACCCGAGCTATAGGTGATGCTTGAAGCGAAGCTATCAGAGATAGCGATGAACCACATTTTAGAAGGCACTTCGGGGCCTTTTCCATGCTTTGATTCATCCGAGGTAGTCAGGGGCTACCGGGTGATCAAGTGCGAGGACCGGTTTTCTCTGGATTTCCTCAGCAGCAGTGTCGCTAGTATTAGTGACACCTGGGACGATGCCAAGATTGGCCTTATCCCAGCTAAGGAGATCCCTAGAAGACCTAGGGCTCGTATTTGGTTACCTAGGATGGACATAGAAGGGGAGAAAATCCTGAAGTGCCTAAAGCTACACAACCCAGATGTCCCGATGGACAACTGGGCTGTTATAAAAAAGGAGAAGAACACAACAGAACTGCAGAAAAACAGTGTGTCCTTCCTCCTCCTAATAAATAAGGAAAGCCTGGAGCCCCTTGAAAAGCGCGAATATAAACTTAGATTCGGCATCCGTCTCGCCAAGCTCAAAATTTTCCAGGCGGATGATGATGAGCTTGACGAGGTGGTTGAGGCAAACGATCTGCTCGAGGAAATGTGTCTAGCCAAAGATACAGGGGCAGAAAAACAAGCGGCAGACGATGAAGGTTGTCCAGGTTAATCTCAAGCACTCGAGATGCGCCTCGGACAACCTGATGATCTTCCTAAGGGAGGTAGACATTGACATTGCTTTAATCCAAAAACCCTGGATTAATTCCTCCAGAATAAGAGGTCTTAATCACAGAGACTACAGCCTATTCTACAAGCTTGTAGATTCAGATAGAGGTAAGCCAAGGACGTGTATTTTGGTTAAGAAACATATAAATACACACCTTTGTTCTAATTTTAGCTATGAAGATATTACCGTGGTAAAGGTGGTACAAAATGATGGCAAAGAAATATACATCAGCTCGGTGTATCTGCATCATGATGAACCAGCCCGTCAACGAAGCTTGAAGAACTTATCCTAGCCACAGGAAAAAACTTACTAGTAGGATGCGATGCAAATGCTAGACATACTCAGGGTAGCTCAGAAATCAATGAAAGAGGTGAGTCACTTTTTTATTATATTTTAAATACAAATTTAACAGCTTGCAACAGAGGTTGCACACCAACATTCAATTTTCCGAGTTCGGAAACTTTCCCTGGGTGGGAATATGTGATTGATATTACCCTAGTTAGCAATAATGAATCCCTGAAAGTAGAGAACTGGAGGGTATCTGAAAAAAGGTCATTTTCTGACCATAGCTGGATACTCTTCAGTGTCAATCTGGATTCTGAAAAACCCAAGCCCCATAAAAACCCAAAAAACACTGATTGGTCTAAGTTTAGATCGATTCTGAAGCAAAAGCTTCCAGTTATAAATAGTGATTTGAGATCCATTAATGACCTTGAAATAGCCACGGACAAGTTTACAAAGGCCATGGGGGTCTCACTTAAAGTAGCATGTCCAATTAAACGTAGTAAAAAGTCGTTCCCACCATGGTGTGACGATAGCCTTGCTAAATTACGGAAGGTAACTAGGGATACCTACAATGTCTGCTATAGGCTAGGCACGTGGCAACCCTATAAGGACCGTCTCCGTGAATACAAAAAAGACATTAGAGCTGCCAAGAGTAAAAACTGGCAGGAATATTGCGAATCCATAGAAAACACTAGAGATTCTGCCAGATTGAGCAAAATCCTTAGTAAAGAACATTCTAACCCCTCCTTTCTCAAGAGCGAGGAAGGAGAGTGGACATGGATAATTAAGCTATTCAGAGGCAGCCTTTCCCTTGGTCATATTCCTCAAGCGTGGAGGAAAGTAAAGGTTGTCTTTATTCCAAAAGCCGGGAAAAGAGGGTACGACTTGGCTAAAGACTTTAGGCTGATAAGCCTCTCCTCGTTTCTGTTAAAACCCCTTGAACGAATACTCGAGTTAGAGTTAAGAGAAAACCTAGAAGCAACCCCGCTCTGTAAAGCTCAACATGAAACTGCGCTAAGTGAAGTGGTCAGAAATGTTGAGCAGCCATACACTATAAAGAATACACATTAGCCACCTTCTTAGACATAGAAGGTGCCTTTAATAATATAACGAACGTAGCTATTCTAGAGTCCCTCAATGATATAGGAGTCGAACCAACTCTTAGCAGGTGGATAGCTACTATGCTAAAAACAAGAGAAATCCAAGCGGATCTTGGCAATTTTCGAATTACCAGAGGAGTCAGCAGGGGCACACCTCAAGGTGGGGTATTGTCTCTCCTGTTATGGCTTCTGGTAATTAACAAGATACTCAAAACCCTACAGGAGCTAGGAATTAAGGCGGTGGCGTATGCCGACGACCTAGTAATTTTAGTTTCTGGCAAATATCTCCACATAATGTCAGCAGATGGGCAAAAAGTTGTGGCCTACGTGCTAACCCGGCTAAAACGGAGCTGATGCTTTTCACTACGAGAACCTAAATTCCGGTCTTTACCTGTCCTAGTTTGGATGGAGTGAGACTGCACCTTACCCCAACGGTAAAGTACCTCGGTGTGGTAATTGACTCTAAACTGAGTTGGAAACTCAATATCGAAAATAGAGTCAAGAAGGCCTATGTAGCTTTATATTCATGCAAGAAGATGCTTGGTAAATAATGGGGACTCAAACCGCGTATGGTTTTATGGATGTACACCGCAATTGTACGCCCCATCCTCACATACGGCTCAATAGTTTGGTGGCCAGCAATGAGAAAGAAATACAACTGTACCAAGCTAGGTAGAGTTCAGAGGGGGGCATGTATGTGCATCACTGGAGCGTTAAGAACAACGCCAAGTGATGCACTGACTTCAATACTTTGCTTTCTCCACTAGACCTCCATATCAAACTAGTAGCCGCAAACAGTGCGGTCAGACTCAGAGAAATTGGGTACTGGCGGGAAAAACCTTATGGGCACAGCAACATTCTTTACACGATCGACAAGAAGCTGGTCCCCACATCCACGGACTACACTACCCATAAATTGGAACTGAACAAGAGGTTCAGTGTAAAAATTCCAACCAGAAAGGAATGGAATGAGGGAAACGTACTAAGGGGCTTTGACACGGTACTCTACACAGATGGTTCAAAGATGGACTGTGGTGTAGGTGCGGGGGTCTTCTCCGAATCATGCAACATAGCAACAAAATTCCGACTTCCGGATAAGTCCAGCGTTTTCCAAGCGGAAAAGCTAGCAATCTGGAAAGCATGCCAGCTTGCGAGAGAAGACAGCTCTCCCAAATACAATATAGCGGTGGCGACGGATAGCCAGGCTGCTATTCTGGCCCTTAACTACGCTTTAATATCCTCAAAACAAGTCAAAAAATGCTCAGATGAGCTTGTATCCTTAAGCAACGTAGCGAACGTCACTCTAATCTGGGTTCCAGGTCATAGGAACATACACGGAAACGAAATAGCGGACGAACTAGCAAGGGGAGGCTCAAGCATGGACGCCACGCTGGCGGAGCATGTAGAGATCCCCCTTAATACGGTTAAAAGAGACCTTTACACCCACTTCCTAACCTCAGCCCAGGCTAGATGGAAGGGGTTAACAACGTGTAGGATAGCCAGAAGTACATGGCCGACCTACGACCAAAGCAAAACCAACAACCTTCTACTACTGTCCCGTACGGACATTGCCCGAACAATAGCTGTTTACACGGGGCACTGGCCAATAGGTGAACATGCCGCCAAGATAGGCATCCCATTCAACCAAACATGCCGCAGCTGCAAAGAACCAAGCGAGAAAGAAACGGTGGCACACTTCGTGTGCAACTGCCCAGCTTTGGCAAGAGCCAGACACCGCTCACTTGGCAGCTGCAACCTACGCGACCTAAACGATCTAGCGTCTGCGCGCCCAACGAACCTGACCCAGTTCTTAAACGCGACTAATTGGATCTAAAAAACCATCCCCAAGCCAAACATTACCTTAGTGTTGACGAGTATAAGTGGTACTAAAACGGCACTATAGTGCTAATTGGAGGATGACCCGGGGAGGGCGATCCTCGCCACTTCAACCAACCAACCAATAGAAGATAATCAAAGTATTTTCTCGATTTGATATAAACTCGTCAGCCTGACACGATACCAATTTTCACCCGATTCGTATGGATTGGACGAAAATTCTACGCTCCAAACGGATAATTTCTGCAAACAAAATAAAAATGTCAGAAAAACAATATTGTGTCTTTATATGGTGATTGTAGAGTATTTATAATGTGTGTATTTTGTATATTTAATTTCCAATAAAATTGTATTTTTAATTGTAATAATTATTAATTGTATTCTTAATTTAAAATTCTTTTTGTTTTGTGTTGAAATGCAGATGAATTTCTTTCGGAATTTTATGAAGAAAAAAAATTATGTATGTATGTATAATAAAGGAAGCCAAAAAATTGAATTGAAATTCGAATATATCTCAAATTTATTAATTATTTTCAGAAATACATGTTCTAACTTAATAAACCTGGACTGGCAAAATGGATGATGGACGAGTTCATTGGCAAATTAATTTTTAATGAAAGTATTTAAAATTAATATAATGAAAGTATTTAATTTAATATGCAACTATTTATTTGCAAAATTGTAATCAAATTTTAAAAAATAATTTATTGAATGTATATACTAATTAACTTTATAATGAATAATTGTGGTAAATTGTAAATACGATGTGATAAAATTATATATAGTAATAGTAGTTAAATATCAGTGCCGGAGCTAGAGATTTTTGCTCCTGGTGCACTTTCTAAAAAAACCGCCCTACAAAACCGTTTCCACATCAGCCAAGAAGTAGGTCTTTCGATGCATTTTTATTATGAGGTGTCCCAAAGAGGTATATTCCTCAAAAAATATAAATATTTAAAATTAAAACAAAATAACATTAATTACAAAGAACGTACTAATACATACTATAGACTTATAAAATGAATTAAAATTGAGTTATGCATATTATATTTCAAAATAAATATAAGTAACTATTTTTAAAAAGTATAAAATTAAATTTTTAATGCGTAAACTTTCAAAACAAAAGAAGAAGAAAGTACGTTACAGAATAAACGATATCCCGATCGCTTGTCCTGTTAAAATATAGTTACCCAGGCTGTTTTAATTAAAAAAATTTAAACTTTTCTTTGAAAATAATTATTTCAATCAATTACAGCTTCATTAATTGTTGCGGTAACTAAGATTTACTTTGGTTTTATTAATTAATTAAATTTGGCCAATTGATAATTAATTAATTAATTAATTAAATTTGGCCAATTTTAGAAAGCTCAACAACACAATATAAAATTCTTCCTTTTTATTTATGAAATATTTATAGCAATCCCTTATAACAGACTTACTTTTATTTATTTTTATTTAAACTCTTTTTATTTCTTAACTAACCAAACCGAAAAAAGCTTTTTCCTCTCTATGCTATACATATACTTTGTGTATACCATAATACTATAATCTATAAATACTATATGACTATATAACTTTTTTCTCTATATATATACATATATTTCGTTTATGGAGCAGAAGTTTGAAACTGCACCATTTTCATATTGAAGAAAATTTTTAAGTTTGATGAAATATAATTATTTTGTATGGCTATCGAACATTTCATGGCGCGAAAGTTTGATTTTGCACCAAAAATATATAGAAATTTTTTTTTAGTTTGATGGAATTTGGTGCGGTTTTGTTTGAATTGGGGCGGCAGTTGGATATTGCACCATTTTCATATAGCAGATTATTTTTTAGTTTGAAGAATTATAATTATTTTGTATGGATAGCAAACATTGAATGGTGCATAGTTTTTTCATTGACCCAAGAAATATATATATTATTTATGCATATGATATCTTTTTTTAATGAACTATTTAGCTTCATTTAATGTTTGCTGGAAATTTATATAAAAAAGAAATTCGTTATGTTATATTATTTTTTAATACATAAAATTTTGAAAAAATATTTCTTTTTTTAATTTTTTTATTTCTTTTAGTTTATGCCACTACAAGCAGTTTTATTTATGTCACTTTGTTGAAAATGTAAACAATTCAAAAAATTTTAAATAATTTCTCAAAATAAAAACTATTGGCCATTTCGAAAATTGGTACTGAATAACTGAATTTATAAAAATATTAAATTTTTGTGTGAAATAATTATTTATTGTATAAAAATAAATAGGTACATAATTGTATAATTATAATTTATGTCTTATATTATTGTAAAATAATAATTTGTAATTATTTAACAGATTTATAAATTTTGTTGGATACAAATATTTCAACAGTTTTTTAAATCTAAGAATTTTTAGGATATATTATTTGTGGGTATTTATAATGTAATATTAAACATGATATAAAAAAAATACGAATGAAAATATATACAGTTGCTCACAAAAGTATCCGGCCACCCTACTTGGTTCCAAATATTTAATGTTTTTCACTTAATTTTCAATTAAGTATTATTTTTAATATTGGCTATAAAAAGCCTTTACTAATGCACTTTATAATACTAGAAAAACATATTAGAAAAATGAATTAATTATCAGAAAAACTTACATAGCTGTCCCAACTCATAAAACAATTGACATTAAAGTCGGCCACTAAGTGTGTATGCATACGGGGGACTTCCCCAAAGTAAGTTTAGTTACCAAATAGTTTCCAAATAGTGCGCCTTTCGAGAAAAATTGCATTTCCGAATTATGTACTTAATTGTTTGGTTGTCGATTTTTTCTGAAGTATATTTAATTTTGATATTTCTATGATTGGATTATAAATTACAAGACTAAATAATGTTAAAAAATAATAATTATTTGTTTTCTGATATTTAAAAATTAACGTCTAAGATTAATTCTACTGAATAAAAGAAATGGCCGGATACTTTTGTGAGCAACTGTATGTCGGGTGATTTTACGGAAAGTAGCATATTTGTTGTCGCAATACTTTTTTATAGAAAAAACACAAATTTGGATTATATTCTTATATATATTAGATATTTCTAACCCTTTTTTATCTGTTCCACCCAAAAAATTCAACTATTAACTATTTTTTCTAACAGAAATTTTCAAATTAACACGTATTTTGTCATTACCATGGCTGTCGCCAAGCGATTTTAACAGAACAAATTAAAAAAATTTGTGTTTTGCATACGAGCAAATGCGCCCAGAAACTTTTCGACAAAAGAGTACATATTGGAGATTTAAATACATTAAAAAACCAAAATGCATCGAATATTTTTTTAGTTTTTTTGTAATTCTTTTAATTGTCGTCACGTAATTGTACAATTCGTTTTCTTCCACATCACGCGCATTATTTACAGAAATGAAAATTCTGCGCATTAAATGACCGACGTCAATAGATTTAGAATATTTGTTTTTTGTAATTAGTTGATCTCGTACTTTCGTGTTGGCATGACAAGTGAGTTTTTTTTGCAGGGAAAGTGAAATTTTCCTTTCGTCACAAGCAGTTTGGTCATTTCCATGGTAAGTAATTGTAATGGATCAAGTCGGCAACGGGTTGTTAAACGCTGTGAAGGGCGGCACGCCTAGCGATGCACTAGCATAGTTCAGTGGTATGGGGGGAGTTCTTTGCCCTTCAATACCGGACCATCACAAAAATTTGCGTGCCAAAAAAAAACCAATCAAAAATCAAACAAACTATCATTAAAATAAAATCAATCAAAACAAACTATCAATTAATACGTCATCAAAATAAATCAATCTTTAACATCAACAAAAAAAATCAGCTACTTTACAATTTACTAAAAAAAATACTATCATTTAAAAAAATTATCCCCAAAAAAAAAACAATCAACGATGGAAAGAAAGGACGCTATATGGAGGGCATAGCTCGATGGTATGCTATGCCAGTGCCCACCCTACCTTTGGACCAATGCTATGCCAAGCCAACGTCGAGTTTGGTCCCCTTCAGTGGAACCATATTTTGGTTTCACCGAATCATTTCCGTAGTCTTTTTCACCTGAAAATCAATAAGTTAAATGCAATCTACTCAATTTTCAAGTAATTCCAACAATTTATTTAAAAAATCCAATTATCATTAAAAATAATAAATATTTCCTAAATTTCTTCAATCCGAAATTATATTCATAAATACATATTACTTGATTCTTTAGAAATACTATATTAACTATTCGACTATTCAATCTATACCAATTAAACCAATTTTTATACACAAAATCAATTAATAAATCTTTTGGAATTTAACTATTATAAATATTTACATCATTAACAAAATCACACTCAATTAAGCTCGTAATACAAAAAAAAATTTAGTTTTCACAAAGATTTTTTTGTCGATATAAAGTTATGAATAAAAAAAAATCAAAATGTCATCACGACAGTCATACAAATTTACCGAAACTTTCATAGAACACTATAGCTCTATAATAACGTAGAATTTATTAATAATGTAAATACAAAAAAAAAATAATTTTCACTAAAAATTATTCTTTTTTTTTCTGATATAAATTTATAATATTTTTATTTGAAATTTATTTTCTATTTTATTTAATTTCTAATATTTTTATTTTAGTTAAAAATTTTGGTTTTCTATTTTATTTGAATTTTACTTTCCATTTGAATTAAATTTTAATATTGTTGTTTTATTTAAAAATTTTGTTTGATTTCTATTTTATTTAAATTTTAATATTTTTTTTTATTTGAAACCAAAATGTCATCACGACATAATTACAAAATTACCGAAACTTACATAAACCACTATAACTCTATGCGAACGTGGAATTTATGTTGTAATAAAAAATTTTTTTTTTTTTTATATAATAATCAAAAAATAGCAAATACCTTGTTAATTACACCAAACCTTCTGCAGCGGGCCCGCAGGAGAAATTCTGGCTGAAAAGTAAAGTAAAACATATATTTTTAACCGCGTACGCGCTTTATGAAAGCATCCGATCTATCTATACTTTACTATTTAAATATATTTTTTTTTTATTTTAATTAAATTTTTCAATATTTTTATCTGAAATTTATTTTCTATTTTAATTAAATTTTATTAATTTTATTTGAAATTTATTCTGTATGGCGAACAGCTGACTAATGGACAATGAAACCAAGATGAGTTCCACTGCAAACAAACAAAATCTTAAAATCTGGCAACCAATCTTATTTTCAGCCACATGTTGCTGTCTTTTTTTTTTCTTGCAGAAATTTCAGCAACGATTGGAACAAGATAAAACACAATCCACGGTGACATTTGCCGGTGTACAACTGCGCACTTACATTTAACTATGCCAGGTACTATTAAACTGTGTAACAAGCGAATAACTTTGTTACAATGTGGATTTTTTCTTTTTAGGTAATGACTACGGAAATGGTTTCAACCATTTCCGCCTAATAACTGAATATTTATTTTTTTTTTCCTTTTTGAATATATATTTTCTTTTTTTTTTCTTCTGATTTGACTATTATTATTTTTTTTTTTTTAATTGTGATTTTTTCTAGGAATTTTCCGATCAAATCTGTCACCATGAATTAATGGTATTTAAATTTGGATGTGGCTTTCCACCATTACAACAAATCTGCTTCTATTTAATGTTGTATTACCAAAAAAAATGGTGTAATATATGGTTGGAAAAGCTCACACGAAACAAAAAAAATCACATAATTTATTAAAAAAACTTGAAATGTTTATATTTTTTTTTCTATTTCAGTTTCTGACACAATTATAACTTTATTTTATTTTACTTATTTCAGGCGGCATAAAAAAATTTGTATTATATATTTTTTTCTCTTTCTTCTTTTTTTTTTTTTTTTTCAGGCGGTAAAACAAAATGGCACTCGAAAGTCTTCAAAACTGGTTGATCAAATTTTGTTATATGATCTGTGTCATATACAAAATGATATCAAATAACTATATAAAATTATGATCAAAAAGCTATTTTTATCTTTTCTTTTACTTCTAATAAAAAAAAACCGCACTAATTATAATTCGGATAAATTGTATTATTAATATCCAACCAAAAATCTTTGTATAATAATTTACTTTTTAGTAAATTTTGTTTTTGGCCTTTTTTTTTTTTATACTCGTAAAATAAAAAAAAACATCAAAACAACCGCACTGTTCAACCACTTCTTGAAGACCCCTGCTGTTTTCTGTCAATCGTTCTGTCTGCCTGCATGAATTTCTTCTCTTTTCTCCCCCGCACAAATAAAATCACACATACATTCAAAGATCGACAATTCTCGATTTTTTATGCATCAAATTAACCTTAAACGTGCGTAATTCGAATATCAAAATTTATTACGCATACGATAAATGAAAACTTTATAATCGCGCATGCGCAACTTTCGATGTGTGGGAGAAGAGAAAGAAAAAAAATATACAAACGTCAATTTTGGTACGAGGCCCGTAGCCAAAATGTTCGAACCATTACAGGACAGGAATTTCGGTAAATTGTTATGCCAACGAAATTTCTGTAAGATGGCACGAAAATTCACGGACCACGATACCAATATCAAATCTAAATATAACCAATAAAAATATACCATCAAATATCTATAAAAAAAAAAAAAAAAAAAAACTCTAAAATGAAGGTAATGAAAAGTACTAGTTGTATCAATATACAATATAACTATTCATTATTACAAAAAAATTTTAATATACTGAACTAAATTTTAATATCCTTACTATGATAGACTCCTACAAATCTTCCTGACAAATCCTCTAATTCATACAGTGAATTACTAACTGATTTCCTTATACGTGGAGTACAAACTTCGGTGCTAATTTGGCGTTAAAATTATTGGCTTTATTACTGTTTCGGAAATTCCTTCGAAATACGTTTTTACCTATCGGATAATTTACAACTCTAGACCTCAAATTGTAGCGTTTAGCATTAACGTCGAACGATTTTAAAATTTGTTTCTTAGCTTTATCTCGAATTAAACTAATTTGATCCGGTCTAGCTAATATTTCTCCTCCGCCTTCTAAGAAATTGATATTTCTTAACAATTGATATTGTGAAGCGTGGTGAATCATTTGTTGACCAAAAGTTACAAAATACGGTGTCTGACCAATGCTTTGGTGTATTGAAGATCGTAAGGCACAATTTATACTACTGAGATTTTCGTCCCAACATTTTTGATTGACATTTAGGTAGGAACGAATTCCGGCCAAAAGTGAGCGATTAATACGTTCAGAAGCATTCGACTGAGGTGAATACACTGCAGTTAACGTTTGCTTAATGCCATACTTTTCTAACAAAGTTTTAAAAATGTGTGAGGTAAACTGTGACCCATTATCGGACACTACGACTTCTGGTACACCAAAAACATGAAAGATCTCATTTTCCAGAAAGTTACAAATTGTTTTCGTTGACAGTTGCCTTAAAAGTTTGTAAAAGTGAAATTTGGTAAAGTGGTCAAGCACCACGAAAATAGCTAAATTACCAGATTTGGAACGAGGATAAGGACCAAGTATGTCAATATAAAACCTTTGAAACGGTCTTTCTGATTTCATAGAATCAATCATAGGTGGACGTAATATAATATTTGTAGCCTTCATTTGCTTACAAATTTCACATGACACAACATAATCTTTAACCTCCGTTACCATCTTTGGCGAATAAAAATTTCGTCGTAATCTTTCAAGGGTTTTTGCTATACCACCATGTGATGCCATAGGTGGATCATGAGCTTTACGTATCAAATCTTGTGTCATTTCAGGTGGAATCCACAATTTCCAAATACTAGCCTCATGTACTGGATCACCATCAGAAAAATCAGTTTTTTTATAAATTAAATCATCAACAATAGTTAAGTCAGGAGAAGGTTTATTCAAAACAGTAGCTTTGAGTTGGAGATATTCTACTGTTTTGAAATGTTCCGAATTCAAGTCGATTTCTGGACCAATAACATCTATAGCCGCAATTTCTTCTGTCGAATGTATCCTTGAAAGCGCATCAGGTACGACATTGAGTGAACCACGTCGGTGTTCGATAGTGAAATCAAAAGATTGCAATTTCAAACTCCAGCGGGCCAGTCGTCCTGACCTGACAGGTCTTTATGTTGCATAAGCCACTTCAAGGAAGCATGATCGGTTATAACTTTGAACGTTTGTCCTTCGATATACGATCTAAATTTTTTTATACCCAATACAGCGGCTAAGCATTGCTGTTCCGTAACGCTATAGTTGCGCTGGGCCGAATTTAATTTTTTGAACATATAGGCTATTGGTCTTTCATTCCCTTCGTCATCAACCTGAATCAAAACACAACCAACTCCATCCGAACTAGCATCACACTGAAGGATGAAAGGACGATTATAATTTGGATGTACCAGTACAGGTGCAGTAGTCAAAGCTAATTTAATTTTTCAAAAGTCATATTAGCATCATCTGACCATACAAATTTGGACTTCGGATTTTTCAGAACGTTAGTAATTGGTGTAGTTATACCAGCAAAATTATCAATGAACCGACGATAATATCCGGCCATGCCTAGAAATCTACGCACTTGGCGTACTGAAACTGGAACGGGATATTGGACAATGGCTGATATTTTCTCGGAATCCACTTTTAATACTCCACCACCCACAACATAACCTAAGTATTTTATTTCTTTCATAAGGAAATGACTTTTTTCAATATTAATTGTGAGTTACGCTTTTCTTAACAACTGAGCCAATTGTTGCATAACTTCTAAATGAGAATCGAAGGTATCAGATATGATAAGTAGGTCATCCAAATATACAAATACCCTATCTTTTAATTCCGGTGGAATTAAAATATAAAAATAATTCCGGTGGAATTAAAAGATAGGGTATATGTATATTTGGATGACTTTAAATTACGTAGAACGGCATGACTTCAAATTGATAAAGTGGTCTACCTGGGACAGAAAATGCAGTTTTAGGTCTGGCGTTTGTAGCTAATGGAATCTGCCAGAATGCGTCCTTCAGATCCAAACTGGAAATGTAATTGGCTTTGGGTAACCGACTCAGAATACCGTCAATTTGAGGTAGTGGATACGCGTCTTTCTTCGTGAGGGTGTTAACCTTCCTGAAGTCCAAACATAATCGTACCTTACCCGGTTTCCTAACTAGTACGACGGGTGAACTCCAGGAGCTATCGCTTTCCTCTATTACCCCCATATCGAGCATTCTGTCCAGTTCCGCATACATCAACTTTTCCACAGCTGGTGACACGGGATAATGTCGTTGTTTCACGGGTGTTGCGTCTCCAACATCAATCTCGTGTGTGATTCGTCTTACCTAAACCCAGTTGAGCAAATGATGGAAATAATTTAACGGTCGCGTCCAGTCGCGTTCGTTGGTCTACGTTCAGTGTGCTAATTAATGAATTGGTATTTTCTAATTTGTCGCTTAAGATGGATAATTCACTAACAATTTCTGGAGCTAAATTGAATGCTTTCCAAAAATTGATTCCCAAATATAAATTTTGTGTAAGAGTTGGTACAATATGGAAAGTAATTTTCTTTACGACGTTACGGAATTTTACGTCAGTTTCAATAGAACCAATTACTTTCTGATTTGCACCATTCGCGATTTGAACTGAAATTTAGTATATTTAGTATATGTATTTATTATTTAGAAATTTAGTATATGTATTTATTATTAGAGTTAAGAAATTCGTTGGCCAATGGACCACTAATACAACTGACAGTTGCACCAGAATCAAGCAAACCCAACTGACTTTTCCCAAATAATTCAATTTCAGCATAACATCTAAGATCGTTATCAACATTTACAATAAAAGATATAATTTTATGTCTGGACGTTAGAATCGACGACCAAAAAGTTTTATAACGTAACGTAGATCTTTTAAATTTACTCGGAATTGTTGAAATTGAATTTACGGATTTAGTAGCAGTTTGTAGTTTATGGTCAAATATTCTTTTACGAATTTCATAATAATCTCTAACACGGTCGGCATATGGTTTAATTTTATAAAATTTTCGTTGACAATCAAAGGTATTGGTATTATTTGTGGTTGTAGTTCGAAGAATGGTTAAGTCTGGACAACTAGTAGGTGTTATTTTAGTTTCCGCCGTTTCAACTAAATTTACGAGCGAGAGGTCGGCGGGTTGGTCTCGCTCGACTTCGTGTTTTCCGGTGTGCATTTACCGCATTGTGATTTATATACATTTTCCTTACCACAACTCCAACAAAAAAGTTTTGGTGGCAAGAGACAATCCGTAAACCGATGTCCTTCTTTTCTACAGTTCCAACAAATAAGTACCCTAGGTGGTAATGGTCTTCGTGATAATTCAGAAATATCCATTGAATATGGTGATACAATATCCAAGTTTTCATCCGGACTACGTTCAGTAATAGGTCGTGTTGATGATTCTAGATTGTCATCTACATTTAATTCGGAAATAATGAACGAAAATCTTTAGTCCTAACCCTAATATCGTCATACAGACGTTCACGTTCGCGACATAGGTTACGTAGATGTCCAACAATGAAAACTTGAATATATAATAAATCCTTTCTAAAATCATCACGTACGTTTTTACGTAAAATTGACAAAAATTCTAAATCAGAAATGGGTTGGTGTAGATGGTCGCACATTTTTACCATGTCGTCAAAGTAATTGTCGAAACTTTCCCCTGTCAGTTGTCTTCGGTCTCGTATTAGTTCGATGTAGTCCATGTCTGTACGTCGGTCTGAAAATTTCATACGCAACGAATAACGAAGGTCTGGCCACCTTATTTGTCTTGTCTTTTTATGGTAACGCCAGAACCATTCATTTGCTTTGTCTGAAAATAGTATATGAGCCTTGTCACAAATGTAATTAAAATTTCCCTGGAATGTTTGATTAGTGAGAGCTTCGATTCGGTAAATAAATGCTTCTACGCTAATCCCTGACGGATTGTCACTAAAATTAATATTCCAGCTTTTAATTACACTAACGACTTTATTAAAATCAACATTACTATTTATTGGTCGAAACGTTTGGTCATTAGAATTCGTACGTCTTGGGTCTCGTCTAAAGTTATCGTCATTGGTCTGAACGTTAGGTAATATATTGGAATTCCGACCTCTACCTCCTGTATTATCGTTCGAAAAGATGTCAGGTTGATTTGAACTATGCGAACTATTACGCGTTAGATTCGATGGTAAAGACTGCCTATCATTGTTAGGTATTACTAGGTTTGGATCACCATGTACATTTAAATTATTGCTTTCCATCTGACGCCTCAAATCAATCAATTCATCTCGAATCGAATTAGAAACTTGCGATTGTAAACTTTGCAACATAGTAGTTTGGCTTGCCGTAAACATGGTCTGAATAACGCTTTGCAATGAACTCAAATCAAAACTAGGATTCGAAGGTGGTGGTGGAGCATTAAGTCGTGTATTTACAGGTTCAGAATAAACTGGTATGTCAGAATTTTTCAAATTAAGTTGACTTTGTGCCTTGGCCGTGGATCTAGTCACCATTCTAGAGAATGCACCTTGACTATATGTGGAAGATTCCATACCAGCACCTCGTACGTCAACCTCTGCAGTTGTGCAGGGTTGTAAATCAACTAACTTACAAAACCCTTCTACAATTGGGACACGTTTGGGATTCTTGTAACCATTTGGTCAGACACGCATTGTGGAACAAATGATCACAATTTGTTCTAACTATTTCGTTAAGTGGAGTTAAAAATTCTGTACAAATGCCACAGTTCGAATCGGTATCAACCACGTTTGGGTTAGAAATCGGACTACGCAATATTGACATTGTACTTGTTCTCTTTTTTTTTCGCAAAAAAAAATTGTATATTTCAAATTCAATACTAAATTTCAAAGCAGCAATAAAAAAAAAAAAATTTAACAATAAATATCCAAAATAGCAATCTAAATATAATATTAGATTACCAAACCAGTAATCAAATTCAATAATCAAGTAAAAAAAAAATAATTAAATTTTGTTATGAAATTTCCAAAATAGCAAAGTTAAATCCAATATCAAATTTCCAAACAGCAATGAAATTCAATACTAGACTTCCAAACCAATAATCAAATATGCCAATAAATAAACTAGAATAGTATTAGTAATTTGTTTTCAAAAAAAAATATTTGTCGTATAAAAAAAAATTTATCTCGATAATAATTAGCAAACTCTTGATTTTCAGGCTACATGAAACTGCTTCCATGATTCAGTTCGAACCAATATATGGTTCCCTCCATAGAGACTTTCTTTCACTTACTTCCCTTTCCATATTTTTAAAAATTCAAATTACCTTAAAAAAATATTTTCTCACGAAATCGATATTAAAATTCAGCACATAGATTCGAATACCATCAAGCTGAACCGGACAGAAACTAGCTCTCAGCCAGAAGTCTGCATTTCTATTGAACCTATTGATAATACTAAAATCAACATACTAAAAATTTCTATGTTCAATCAATAACAAATAGATAAAAAAAGTTTTAAATTAATCGAAAACTAAATAGTATAAAATTTTTTACGAAATAAAAAACCCACTTAATGCGGCTGTTACTGAAGGTAAGATTCTGTTGCGCCGGACCACTAAAGTATACATAATCCGATCAATGGCATTTTCAGGAACACCAGATCTTATATCAGCAACCCGATTCAATAAATAAATTCTCAAAATAAAAAAAAAAAATAACTAGTCAAAAAAAAATTTCGGAGCTCGACAGAATATTGGTTAAAAATTTAACCTCCTCTAGCCCCACGTTGGGCGCCATTTGTAATGGATCAAGTCGGCAGCGGGTTGTTAAACGCTGTGAAGGGCGGCACGCCTAGCGATGCACTAGCATAGTTCAGTGGTATGGGGGGAGTTCTTTGCCCTTCAATACCGGACCATCACAAAAATTTGCGTGCCAAAAAAAAACCAATCAAAAATCAAACAAACTATCATTAAAATAAAATCAATCAAAACAAACTATCAATTAATACGTCATCAAAATAAATCAATCTTTAACATCAACAAAAAAAATCAGCTACTTTACAATTTACTAAAAAAAATACTATCATTTAAAAAAATTATCCCCAAAAAAAAAACAATCAACGATGGAAAGAAAGGACGCTATATGGAGGGCATAGCTCGATGGTATGCTATGCCACTGCCCACCCTACCTTTGGACCAATGCTATGCCAAGCCAACGTCGAGTTTTGTCCCCTTCAGTGGAACCATATTTTGGTTTCACCGAATCATTTCCGTAGTCTTTTTCAACTGAAAATCAATAAGTTAAATGCAATCTACTCCATTTTCAAGTAATTCCAACAATTTATAATAAATCCAATTATCATTAAAAATAATTAATATTTCCTAAATTTCTTCAATCCGAAATTATATTCATAAATACATATTACTTGATTCTTTAGAAATACTATATTAACTATTCGACTATTCAATCTATACCAATTAAACCAATTTTTATACACAAAATCAATTAATAAATCTTTTGGAATTTAACTATTATAAATATTTACATCATTAACAAAATCACACTCAATTAAGCTCGTAATACAAAAAAAAATTTAGTTTTAACAAAG
This sequence comes from Empis stercorea, assembly GCA_949752835.1. NCBI lineage: Eukaryota > Metazoa > Arthropoda > Insecta > Diptera > Empididae > Empis > Empis stercorea. The sequence continues at coordinate 21,891,083 of OX457086.1, forward strand.
ATTTTTTTGTCGATATAAAGTTATGAATAAAAAAAAATCAAAATGTCATCACGACAGTCATACAAATTTACCGAAACTTTCATAGAACACTATAGCTCCATAATAACGTAGAATTTATTAATAATGTAAATACCAAAAAAAAATAATTTTCACTAAAAATTATTCCTTTTTTTTCTGATATAAATTTATAATATTTTTATTTGAAATTTATTTTCTATTTTATTTAATTTCTAATATTTTTATTTTAGTTAAAAATTTTGGTTTTGTATTTTATTTGAATTTTACTTGCCATTTGAATTAAATTTTAATATTGTTGTTTTATTTAAAAATTTTGTTTGATTTCTATTTTATTTAAATTTTAATATTTTTTTTATTTGAAACCAAAATGTCATCACGACATAATTACAAAGTTACCGAAACTTTCATAAAGCACTATAGCTCTATGCGAACGTGGAATTTATGTTGTAATAAAAAAAATTTTTTTTTTTATATAATAATCAAAAAATAGCAAATACCTTGTTAATTACAGCAAACCTTCTGCAGCGGGCCCGCAGGAGAAATTCTGGCTGAAAAGTAAAGTAAAACATATATTTTTAACCGCGTACGCGCTTTATGAAAGCATCCGATCTATCTATACTTTACTATTTAAATATATTTTTTTTTTTTTTATTTTAATTAAATTTTTCAATATTTTTATCTGAAATTTATTTTCTATTTTAATTAAATTTTATTAATTTTGTTTGAAATTTATTTTCTATTTTATTTAAATTTTCAATATTTTTATTTGAAATTTATTTTCAATTTTAATTAAATTTTAATATTTTTGTTTTATTTAAAAATTTTGTTTTCTATAAAAAAAAATTCCAAAATAGAACCAATTTGAAAAAAAAAATATTCTGTATGGCGAACAGCTGACTGATGGACAATGAAACCAAGATGAGTTCCACTGCAAACAAACAAAATCTTAAAATCTGGCAACCAATCTTATTTTCAGCCACATGTTGCTGTCTTTTTTTTTTCTTGCAGAAATTTCAGCAACGATTGGAACAAGATAAAACACAATCCACGGTGACATTTGCCGGTGTACAACTGCGCAATTACATTTAACTATGCCAGGTACTATTAAACTGTGTAACAAGCGAATAACTTTGTTACAATGTGGATTTTTTCTTTTTAGGTTATGACTACTGAAATGGTTTCAACCATTTCCGCCTAGCAACTGAATATTTATTTTTTTTTTCCTTTTTGAATATATATTTTCTTTTCTTTTTTCTTCTGATTTGACTATTATTATTTTTTTTTTTTTTTTAATTGTGATTTTTTCTAGGAATTTTCCGATCAAATCTGTCACCATGAATTAATGGTATTTAAATTTGGATGTGGCTTTCCACCATTACAACAAATCTGCTTCTATTTAATGTTGTATTACCAAAAAAAATGGTGTAATATATGGTTGGAAAAGCTCACACGAAACAAAAAAAATCACATAATTTATTAAAAAAACTTGAAATGTTTATATTTTTTTTTCTATTTCAGTTTCTGACACAATTATAACTTTATTTTATTTTACTTATTTCAGGCGGCATAAAAAAATTTGTATTATATATTTTTTTCTCTTTCTTCTTTTTTTTTTTTTTTTCAGGCGGTAAAACAAAATGGCACTCGAAAGTCTTCAAAACTGGTTGATCAAATTTTGTTATATGATCTGTGTCATATACAAAATGATATCAAATAACTATATAAAATTATGATCAAAAAGCTATTTTTATCTTTTCTTTTACTTCTAATAAAAAAAAACCGCACTAATTATAATTCGGATAAATTGTATTATTAATATCCAACCAAAAATCTTTGTATAATAATTTACTTTTTAGTAAATTTTGTTTTTGGCCTTTTTTTTTTTTATACTCGTAAAATAAAAAAAAACATCAAAACAACCGCACTGTTCAACCACTTCTTGAAGACCCCTGCTGTTTTCTGTCAATCGTTCTGTCTGCCTGCATGAATTTCTTCTCTTTTCTCCCCCGCACAAATAAAATCACACATACATTCAAAGATCGACAATTCTCGATTTTTTATGCATCAAATTAACCTTAAACGTGCGTAATTCGAATATCAAAATTTATTACGCATACGATAAATGAAAACTTTATAATCGCGCATGCGCAACTTTCGATGTGTGGGAGAAGAGAAAGAAAAAAAATATACAAACGTCAATTTTGGTACGAGGCCCGTAGCCAAAATGTTCGAACCATTACATAATTAATAGTTTTAAATATTTTAAACCTGTTTGATTTTGACCTCATTTTATTTTAATTGCCTTGTATTATTTGTAAAATCTGTAATAAATATTATGTTATTGAGAACTTTTTGCTGTATACACAAAAAACACAAAAATTGTCATTACCGTGGTGTCCTTCCCGTGGATAATTTATAACCACGGGAATGACATTGTGGCATGGGAATGACATTTGCAGTATTTTATTTCATGGTATTTTACAATAATTTTCTACTTAAGATCGCACCAAAAAAAAAACAAAGGAAGAAATTTTACAAAAAAAAGGGGAAGCGGAGCGACAACGTCGACAACGGATTAAAGAAAATTCCGTGCTTAAAGAAGAGCAGAAAAAGAAAGAACATCTAAGATATTTGAAGAAGAAAAGTGAAAAGAAAATTTAGTCAATAAGCGAACTAACAGAAAGAAGTAAAAGAATGCAATGAAAAATTTGGAAAGAAAATAAAAGGAAGTCAAGGAGTAAGAAAAAAGGAAAACAGAGTGAAATGAATTTAATCCAAAATACTTACCCAGACAGTAAAGAAGATATTCCTCAATTAGTTCCTCACATACTACAACAAAATAACAGGGCCGATTTACTGAGGAGAGTTCGAGCAACAAATAGAAAAAAACGATCCATAAATTTAGCAAGAAAAAATAAAAAAATTTCCGAATTAAGGAATAAATTAAAAAAATTTCAAAAAAGATTCGAACGATTTACAAAAAATCAAAACAAAACTGTTATAGAAGAAAAAGTGGAATATATTATTAATTCTGGACCCGTTGCAGTTAAACAGAATTTACTTATGGGAGAAGTTTTAAAAGAACAACTACGAAATAATTATTTAAACTTAAAATCTGTAAAAGGGAAGCAATTGTTTACTAATTTGGTATGTGGAAAATTTTTGAAAAAGTATAAAATGCAGTCTAAGTTTTCGAAGTTTTTAAACGTGAAATATTGTCCTAAATCACAATTATGTTTGAATGTGTATAGAAAGAGCAAACTCAATGCAGAACTTAAAGAAAAGATACAATTATTTTTAGAGGAAGATGAGAATATCCGAATGTGTCCTGGGGAAAAGGATCATATTAGACAAGGAACTCTTGTTAAAAGAAAAGATTTCTAAACAACACGTTAAAAAATTCGCACAAAAAATTCATCTTAACGTATCCTGACAAAACTATCAGCTATTCCTTATTTTGTCGTAACTGTCCATTTTACGTTAGACAATTAAAAGCCAATGTCAGAGATACTTGTAAGTGTATCATACACTCAAATATGGAATACATTACTAGAACACTTATAGCAAATAATGTTTTTAAGGAAAAAAACTTGAAGGATATGATCAACTCTCTTTGTTATTGTAAGTCTGTCCAATGCCTATTAAGAACTTGTTTAATCTGTAAAGAAAAAACCATGGATACTTTAGAAATTGCAGAAAAAGACGTTACTTATTTTAAATGGATACATGAAAAAGAGAAAATAGTTTTAAAAAAATCTAGCAAAGAAAAGGTGGTTACCAAAACTGTTAAAAGAATGTTCACAATAAAATTGGCTGATCTTATCCAACAATTTTCCTCATTATTTCCTAAGTTTTTAATGCACGAAGGAAGAATTTTTCACCAACACGTACAAATTCGAAATTTAAAAGAAAACTTAAAAGATAATGAAATTTTAATTCACATGGATTTTAGCGAAAATGATCAAATAAAATATGCGGAGGAAATTCAAGCGTTTCACTTTGGAGGTTCGAGTAAACAAATATCTTTACATACAGTTGTGATTTATTCAAAAATTGAAAACCAAATTAAGACCAAATCATATTGCACATTAAGTGAATCCTTGTCGCATAATGTTGCAGCTATATGGGCACATCTTAAACCAATTTTAACGACATTACCCCGTCATGTTGATGTATTGCATATTTTGAGTAACAGTCCCGCTACACAATATAGGAAAAAAACCATGTTTTGAATTAAAAATGAATTAAAAAAACATTATTCACAATTAACAAAATTCACGTGGAATCATTCAGAATCAGGCCACGGAAAAGGTGCGCCGGATGGAATTGGAGGAGTCTGTAAAAGAAAAACAGACCGCTTTATCGGTTGTGGACAAGATATCGCAGATGCATCAACTCTGCTAAATATTCTGGAATCAAACTGCAAAGGAATACAGTTTTACATGATAAAAAATTCTGATATAGAGGAAATGTTTCTGAGCTTACGTAAAAATATAAAGCCATTCAAAGGTACTCTAGAAGTACATCAAGTCGTATCCGGTATAAATTTGAAAACTTTACATATGAGAAAATTAAGTTGTTTTGAGTGTCATATGTTTTTAAATTATAATGAAAACATATGCATATGTTTTTAAATTATAATGAAAACATATGCAGTCATTTTGAAATTGGCACAATAAATTATTATGATGAACTTAATGATGAAGACAATCTCCCTTACAACATTTTATTAGGAAACTGTGAAAAAAATAAATTAAATTATAATGAAGTATACTCGTCTTCTTCGACATCAGAATCTTCATACTCTTCAAAAGATATTATAACTATTAAACCTGAAACTTTTATTCTAGTAGAATTTACTGGAGCTAAAGGAAAAATATACAGGTAAATTTTCCAAGAAATATTCAACAATGTTTTATTTCTAATTCACAATTCTTTGTTTCAGGTACGTCAGCAAATATGTGAAAGACCTGGAAATGATTGCACCTGGAAAGTTTGAAGTCGAAATAATTTGTTTAAATTGTGAAAAAACAATGTTTGAGTATATAGATGATGACATATCATATATTAAAAATAGTCAAATTATATTAGAAAACCCTGTGATGGTGGTAGAAAGTGGTAAACAAAAGTACAAATTCAAAAAGAAAATAAATACTTATGAGCTTTAAGTTAACGACTACCAATAACTTAATTAATTTTAATGTTTGAAAACAATTATTATTAATAATAATTTGATTTTTGTTGATTTGTTAATTTTTGAACTTATTTTTGTTAATTTTTAAATATTTTATGTTCGTTAATTTTTAAATTATTTTACATTTATTTTTTGTTATTTTAATTTTTTATGAATGAACCTGTTTTTTTTATGAATTAATTTTTTTTCAATAAAATTAGTCAAAAAAATATCAAAAAAGAAAGAGTTGTCATTCCCATGTTGACTTAGTCATTCCCGTGTTGGTCAAATTTTGAAAATTCGCTATAAATTAAAGAATAAGAGGAATATAGCGTGTTCCTTTTAAAAATAAAAGGTATAATAAATGGACAATCGAGTAATGTTCTTAAAATACCAAATTTAAGTATCTTATAAAATTTCATTTTTTATTTTCGTTTTCGCCAGTTTCCGTAGAATCACCTATTCCTGAAATTTAAAAACATTTATTTATTGCAATAACATTTTTATTAAAAATAAAATTCATTGGATTTAAAAAAAAAAATTATTGTTTATAAAAAAAAATATTTTTTGTTTACAAAACTGTTTACATAACCAAAAATTTATTGTTTACAAAAAAAAAAATTATGACAATTAATTCAGTGCGCACCAATATATATGAAACATGTTTCATTGTACATGATTACATGCGCCTGCCCAGGTTACTGCCTCAACCATTTTCGTAGAAGGGAGGTAAGTGCGGGCAGAGGTAAAAATAAGTTCAAAAAATTTAGATATTTTTTCTGTTGCCCCGTTCCTCTCCATTTGTTTCAAGTTTCCATAATTCCTTTTTTGTCCAAAATTTATTATTATTTTCAAACTGCCGGACGAGTAACATCTCTGGAAGAAAATATTTTTAATTGACCATAATTTTCAAACTGCCGAACGAGCAACATCTCCGGAAGAAAATATAAATAAATTAGTAATTGTGGAAAATATAAACATTATTTTTATTAGTGAAATATTTTCTAGTACATATTTCAAATTATTATTTTTTTACAAATGATTTTAAAAGCAGATAATTATTATATCTTTTTTTAAAAAAAAAACTATAAATATAATACTAAAAGTTGCAACTTTTTTAATTTTACTTATATTTATATAAAGATAAAAAAAAGATTTCAAAATTATTATCGTAATACTTTATTTATTGGACTTTATTTGTTTGGCCTTAATTTCCTTTTTCATTTTTGTTATACAAAGAAAAAGAAAATATTATAGAAAGATGGAAAATAGTAAAAAAATTTACCTTTCTAACTTTGTTTAAAATGAATTAATCCTTCTTTCTTCTTTTAAATGTTGAACTATGAAAGTATAATCTTATCTTTCCATATCGTAATTTCAAAACTTTAATTGAGTCATATATAGAAAACTAATTTATAACTATGTATTATAAAATAAAATGAGAATAATATAATAAAAATGTAATAATTGCTTAATAAAAAAAGGGAAATATTTATATAAAAATAAATAAAATAGATTTCATATCTAATAGAGATTTCATAGATTTTATAATCGTAATGATAAATCAAAACTAATAATTTTCAGGTTTTGTATTTTCGGAATATAAAAAAAAATCAGGATAAATATATATATCTCTCTGTCCTTAATTTTTTAAATCTGTCTCTATATTATCATACATATAATAATATATACCTAGTTTCCATGTACAGAGTTGAGTTGGGTTGAAATGGGGTTGAAATGGAACCATCAATTATTCGTTCCATTCCAACTCAACTCAACTCAACCCCTGTTTCCATGCACGCTAACTCGAGTTCAACTCGAGTTGAACTCGTCATGGAAACAAGGTAATAGATAATAAATATGTATATATGTAAAATATTATATAAATATTTATATAATAAATTTTCTATGTTTCACGGAAAAAATATAGAGACAGATGAATATTAATATTAATATTAATACTGAATATTAATTAAATATATAATTAAAGAGGAGGAACTAAGAAACCTCTATTAATTTTGTTATATGTTTTTATAAAACAAATATTAAAATAAAATTAAATTAAATTATATTTAATATTTTTTTATATTGAAAACTGTGATGGATACGTCGATCGCATTATTCGAGGAACCACAAATTCGGCAAGCATAGCTGAAAGTTATACTTGTAGTCAAGTATAATATTTTACATTTTAATTGATTTTAGATAATTTATACCATGTATAATATACATAGAAAAAATATGTTATATTTATTATACATAGTATAAATTATCTAAACTCAATTAAAATGTAAAATATTATACTTGACTCTACAATGAAATTAATTCAAATTCATGATTACAATGAAATTAATTAAAATTCATTATATGTAGTAAAACTTTTGGTAGAATTTAATAAATTTATTAATACTTGTAACTCTACGATTATGCGCTTCGTAGCTCATTAAGAGTTACAAGTTACAACGCTAGCACTCAAAATCAAAATGATTTTTTTCAATTTACGAATGTCAAACTTAACATATTTCAATACCAAAATGTTCCTCTATAAACTCCCCAGGTACGATCTTTTACCTAAAATTCAGTTTCGGCCATTTTGAAATTTAAATGAAAAAATTGGGTGACGAGGAGCGTCTACTCACAAAAAGTTTATCAAGTCGCTCCTAGGCAGGCGCATGTAATCATGTACATTGGGACTAAGTCAGGTTTTTGGAACTGACGTTAGGGTCAAGTAACCTGAAAGCGCGGGGTTAAATAGCATAAATTTGCCAACAAAACATATGGTATATATAAAATTATAATATTTAGATTTTTTTCCTTAATAGCTGATTCACAATGTAATTTCTTAACGCAAATCAAAGCAAGCGCAAAGCAAAGCGATGGTATAATAATTTGTGAATTCACAATGTGTTGGTATTTCTAGCGTTAAATGATATTTGGGGGGCTACTATGAAACTATTCGATCGCCGCGCATATCGAATATTATGCGCAAAATAAGAATGCGATCCGCGTCGAATTACCCTACTATGGAAATTAGATATCGAACAACTTTTTTGACGCTTTATCCGAGACACATTTACAAAAAAACATTGGCGCTTTACCAATTTTTATAGGCGCATTGCCATTTTTATTGGGGTATTTAGAATAAAATGATCAGCTGATTGTTTAAAAACATAATTTTTGACATTTGTAAATATAAACCCTTTAAGAGAGGCGAACCGTAAACGAACCGCCGGCGAAGTCTTTTCTTCATATATGAGTTCGTTTACGAACCGCCTTGGCAGTTCGTAAGCGAACCGTAAACGTAAATGTTAGAATAAGAACAGTAGAAAAAAAAACGTAACGCCAAGAGTTCGCCAAAATCGGTTCGTTTACGAAACGCCGCAACGATTCGTTTTGGAACCGCCAAATTCGGTTCGTTTACGAACTGATTTTATTTCTAGAAATAAAAATACGGAAAAGTTATTTTTTTAGCATTTATTTCATATAAAAAATATAATTTTTAACAATAAATAATTATTTCACCACTGATTTAATTTTTTTAAATTTTATTACTTAATTTATTATATAAAAAACAAAATTACTTATTAATATTTATTTTATTATATTTAACAAAATACTATTATAAGACACAACCTTCGTCACTCCTGTTTATTTTAGTTATGAAATTATAAAGTTTATTTTAAAAAGGCGTTACTTATCTAGTTCGTATACGGTTCGCCAAAAGCGAATTCGCTTATTTTTCTTAAAGGGAACAAGAAGTTTATTTTGGTAAACTTAAAGTTATTAATTTAATTTTGAACTAAAGAAAGTAAAAAAAAGTATAAAATGGATTTATTGCATTTTGTTTATATCGGGGAGCATTTAAAATTTTTTTTAGCGATGTCGTCATTTTTTATTAAATAAATACTCCACTAATAACAAATTGTTTTGAATTTGTTGAAACCCGAAAATAAAAAATTAAAAAAATTTCTTACTTTTATTTAAACTACATTTATTGTTTTTTTTTATTTAATATAATTTATTTACACATTAAATAAATATATTTTTTAATTTAGAAATGCTTACATTTTAAAATAACTACCGGAAATAAATATCCGTCATCAATTTTGCTATCGAATATAAATATTTGATCGCGCATAAAATGCGCAGGCGCGGCAATTTAACGTTCATGGTAAGGCGGATCATTCGACAGACATCGAATACTTTTATTTCATACCCTCTAAGAAAAGCGAGCCGTAAACGGCATAAAAATGTAGTCATTTGCCTATATAAGACTCCCTTTTCGAACCGCCTTTACGGCGTTAAAACGGACCGTTTCTGTTCCCATGGGCGTATGGAAACTGAAATGAAAGACGGCACGCTAAAGCGTAATGTTTTTATGCCGCATTTGCGATACAATTTTACGCCGCTTTTTGCGGCATAAATTTATGCCACTTTTGTAGCTCAATTTTATGCCGCCTTTTCGGCTCCAATTTATGCCGCCTTTTCGGCTCCATTTCGAACCGCTTAAAATAATTATAAATAATCCAAAAATAAAATCCAAAAACTTTAAATTTTTAATAAAATATTTAGTATTTTATTACATTATCAACACAATTATCATAATATATAAATATTTTGTATTTTAAATATCTTGAAATGACTGACTGCAACTACAATGTTTCATTAATTTTTCCCAAACCAGGAAAGTTTACAGACAGCTTAATCTGTTAATCATTTTTAGGCAGAATTTCACATATATATCCAATGAATTATCACAAAAGCCCTTTAATATTTTAATCTGAGAATAAAAACAAAAATTATTAGATTATTTATAAATTATTAATTTAATATATAATTTAATACATTAAATATTTACCAAAAAAATATTCCACACACTATGAACACTCTGACAAACAAAATAATAATGAGAACAAAGACACAAGAAAGCCATAAATATAATTTTATGTTAATTGATTAGTCATATTACTCTTTAGATCCGCTAAAGCGGTTTATTTTCGATTCGTATTACGCGTTGCGTTTTAGAGCCGCAAAATTCGATTTATTACGTTACGTTTTAGAGCCGAAAAATACGGCACGAAAATGAAGTCTGAATATATGAAAAAAGACGGCGTGTTTCCGCTAAAAGCGGACCGTAAATTTTCTTAGAGGGTAGTAGCAAAAATCGATATACGATAGGCGCGGCGCGCGCTTTTTTTTCGTAGTAGCCCCCTTGATTTTCATTTATTTCAGTCGATTGTCCATTTGTCCATTTTTTCAACAAAAAAATAATAAAATAAAAAAACAAATATTAACAGTATTAAATATACTACTAGAATTGGTATATTTAATATACAAATCGTCACCTCAGTTCTTAAGTGTTTATGTCCAAAATTAAAAATGTTGGGAAATTGAAATTTATGATTTAGCATAAAAGTTTTAATTCTTTTTTTATGAAATATTTTTTAAATAAAAAATCAAATTGTGATTAATAATATACAGTTTTATTAAAAATACTAATACTAATATTTTTTAGAATATATTCCAGCCACTTGTCCCTCTTTATAACTCCCCTTTCTGCAATTATTCTACTTCAGTGCGCAAACCACTACATAAGCAGTCAAATTTCTATGTATGGAAAAGTACTTCACTTAATTTATAATACAGCGCATCCTTATATTCTATTATTTAAGGATGTAAGTGAAATCACACCTTGGTGTACTTCTTATGTAAATCTGTAGATCGACTACTTACATTTTTTTAAAATCTGAAATCAGATTAATCTGTGGAGTGAAATAAGAAACAGTCAGATTTTTTTCAGATCAACAAATGCTACAATGTTGCCGGGTAAAATGAAAGTAATGGTCGGCAACTCTGGAATTCCCATATTTTCGAAATTATTTTTCAATTTAAATGAAAATTTCTGCAATATTTTCCATAAAATATTACTTTTTATAATATATTATTATTAATAATTTACAAGCCCCAGATAGGTCTGTCTCACCTCTTCTAAATATAAATATGGTTGACTAGAAGAGTAGCCGTTAATATAAAATTAATATAAAAAAACGTAAACGGTACAGTTGAAATATTTAAAGTACAAAAAAAATATTATATGGGTAAATTTAATTTTGGTTCTAAATTGATTTTTTATTATAAATATAGCTAAAATTATCTTGAATTTAAGGACATTATTTTATTTTATTAAAGGCGCGCTTCGTATTTTCCTAAATATGTTCAATTGTGAAAATTTTATATTGACAAATATATTGGGAATCTTATTTATTTTTAAACTTACTTATATATTTTATTCTGGGAATATTTTATTTTATAATTACCGCAGGTAAAATATAAATAATAATGAAAACGGTAAAATTAATTTTACCTTCAATAAATTCATATAAAAATAAATGAATTTGTTATATGAAACAGTAATACGCATTTCTCTGTCCACAATAAAGGTTGATATGATTTTTCTTTATTAAAAACATTAATTTTCTTGTTATAATTAAAAATTAATAAATTTTATTTATTTATTTATTTATTTATTTCATCATCATCAAAGTTTACACTTTCTTAGACTAAAGTACACATTAATTAACATATATATAGAAATAATTTAAAATATAACAATATTAAAGATTAATAAATAAGTATGAAAAATCTTAAATAATGAATAATGCAATTAAATTAAATAACAATAAATTATGAATTAATTAAAATAAAAAAAAAGAACTGCAAAAGTAGTTATGATCGTGTTCCGTTCAATAAATTCCTTTTTATGGACGAGGTGGGTAAATGGAAGTCGATAAGGGAATAATGTCTGTTAAATTCGTACATTAGGCTATTAATGCCAGAAGCTCGACTATAATTTGATCGGGAAAAGTTTGTATTGAAGAACCTCGGGAAACGTACTCTACAGGAAGGGACATTTATATTTAATAAATATAGAAGTTCAGGTGAATCAATATCATTAGTTAAGAGTCTGAGAACGAATAAAACTTTGGAAATTGTTCGCCTTTCAGATAAAGTATTTAGATTAATTAGCCTTAGCCTTGCATCATAAGACGGCAAATTACATACATCCATCCAGGGAAGACCTCTCAGAGCGAATTTTAGAAACCTTCTCTGGATGATTGATTGAGAGATATGTGTACACTATAATAGGGACACCATATAATAGATGCATATTCCAATACAGATCGAACAAAAGCGACATATAGAGATTTGATCACATAAGGATCAGAGAAATCACTGGCATATCGCCGGATCATTCCCCATGCTCTATTTGCTTTATTTATCATATGATCAATATGCATATTAAAAGAAAGCTTAGGATCAAGTAAGACACCTAAATCTTTTACACTGACAACACGAGTAACTGGTTCATCGCCAATAGTGTAGTTGGCTATGAATGTAAGAGATCACTGAACATTTAATAACGTTAAGTGACAGATAATTTTTAGTGCACCATAAGTAAAATCTACCTAGAGTAATGTTCAGGTACTGAAAGGTATTCCAGTCCTTTCCTGACATGTAGATTTTAAAATCATCTGCAAACATTAACAACTTACAGTTAGGTAGGAATACTACAATATCATTTACATATAAGATAAATAATAATGGCCCTATGTGACTACCTTGGGGAACCCCGCAAGTCACTGGAATTTCAGACGAAATACAATTTCGAAAGCTAACGTATTGACACCTGTCACTTAAGAATGATAACAGCCATTTTATGAAAACTGGTGGAAATCCCAGTTTTTCTAATTTAAAAAGTAATAGTTGATGGTTTATACGATCAAAAGCCTTACTGAAGTCCGTGTAAATGGCATCAACTTGGTTACCTTTAGAAAACTCAGATGTGATAAAATCGGTAAACAACAGGATATTAGTCACTGTCGACCTCTTTTTTCATAAAACCCCTTTTTTGAAAGTAAAGAGATTTGGTAACAAGTGCATCAAAAATCTTTGATACAGCAGATTGTTTGCAGATGCCTCTGTAATTTTCGACTTTATTTTTCCTTCCAGATTTAAAAATAGGAACTATAAAAGAACTTTTCCAAATCGAAGGAAAACAGCCTGTTTTAAGTGATACATTGAACATATGACAGAGTACAGTATGTAGTGGAACAGCACAATTACGTAGGAAACCTGATGGAATACCATCGGGACCCGGGGTAAAATTAAGATTGATACTTTTAATGTACTCGAGAGCTTCATGAGGAGAAATCTCAATGTCATTTAAAGCAAAATCAGGAGTGTCACCCATATAATTGAAGAACTGTTCATAAATTTGTACATCATCGGCATTGTATACCGACTTAAAAAATGAGGTAAACAAATTGCAAGCAGTTTGTGCGGTGTCGGCTCGTTCATCACCCATAGTTGGATAACCATCAGACTTATTTTTAGAGTTAATGAAGTTCCAGAATTTCTGAGGACAATCTTTAATATTTTATTGTATATTGCCAATATACAAAAAATAGGCATTAGTTAAAGCAATCTTGAATTCAGCCTTAATTTTCCTATACGATTCATAATCGACTACAGACAAACTCGACCATTTCCTATATGCTCTATTTTTTAGAATTTTCAAATTGTTTGTAACCTTATTATTCCAGGGACAAATGTCGCCTTCCGTGCCCTTAACCAGGAAAATTGGAACAAATTTGAGAATTACATCATTAATTATCCTATAAAATTCAGGACATAGATAATTAATATTAATTGAAGATAGAAACCTATCCCAATCATAACTATGTGACACCGTGTTTATTGATGTTAATTTGTTTCTAAAAATAAATTAATATTTATTAAAATATAATGAAATATAATAAAATCACCTATTTATTTGTTTACGTCCTGTGCAACATGACGTCTATTATTTATATACCGGCTTGTCATATTCCAGATGTCAGCAGACGGCTGAATTAAAAATTCTTTCTGTAGGTTGGTAGTCATGTTAGTATTGGTTCGAAATTCCCGTCAGCGCTGCGGTCTCTTGATTTTCGGATCAAAACAATAGACAACCTTTGTTGCCCTTGTGGGCCATGTTTTGATTCCGAAAGTCAAGAGATCGCGTGATCGGGGAGACAATAGTTTTTCGAAATGAAAAATTTGAAAATTATTCTTGTTTCGGGGGAGTCGAAAAAAATTATTGAAGCGGGACGGTTGAAAAGTAATTGTTTTTTTTGATTTTTTTTTTAATTAGTCTTTTTTAGTAAAAAAAAGAAAAATTTTGAGTTAAAAAAAATCTGCGGGGTGGAAATTTGGAAATTAATAACTTAATAATTAATAAAAATTTGTGGTGGAAGGAAAAAAAGAAAACCTTCTGTAATTGTGGTGATAATTGGTTTAAAAAAAAAAAGAATTAACAAGAAGAAAATAAGATTCAGTAAAGAAGGAAAAAAAACATAAAACCCAAATTTTCCAACCCCCGCGGCTTTAACATAATAAATTCGGCGAAAAAAGGGGAAAAAGAGAAAAAAAGAAAGTTCCGCGAAAGAGAAAAGAAGTTTTAAATTAAAAAAAAACCAGAAGTAGACTTTTTGTATGAAAGTATCATCAAATAATAAATCATAATAATAACAGTGTCCTAAAAAGAAAAGAAAAAAAAACAAACCTATTACCAGAAGCAGAAAACAAAACCAAGCAGATCCGAGCAAAGTAAATAAATTACCCTGTCGGTTCCAGAGGAAAATTGATATAGTCGTGAAACTAACCAACAGCGGAAGGAAGAAAAAAAACATCAACCCAGCAGCAGCGGCACCAGAAGCTACGGATCGACGAATCAACCATTTTTATTGTTTTTGTTTAGAATCGATTTTTTTTGTTTTTGTACCGATTGTGGTGGTCGGAATCAATCAATTTAAATTATTTTTTTTTGTAGTGTAACTAGGTACCAACGGCTGCTGATTCCGATCCAGACATGTCAGGAGGGGAAAGCAGACCAGATATGTTAAAAACTATTAATTTTTTTTTGGTGTGTGGTGCGTAGTTTTTTTTATTATTTATTTTGCTTTTGATCCGTAAATTTTTTTTTGTTAAATGATATTGGTAGATACTGAAGTAGCGTAAATTTTATATTTATCTATTTATTTAATTATTTATTTAGTAATATATAGCATTTAAATGAGTAAATAATTTTTTTTTGGATTTTTTTTGGCGTACACACACATTAATTAATACAATAATTAAATAAGAAAAATTTTGTTTTGTTTTTAAAATTGAATTATTTGCGATACTATGAAAAATATATAGATAATTTCTTTTCACCACTTAAATATTGGAATTTTAAACTTAATTTTATTAATATTTGTTTGACAATTTGAATCTAGCCTCTTATAATTTTTCTTGATATTATTGAAGTCTATATGGCAATACTAATTGTCATTGTTATTGTTTTGTATTTTTTTTATTTAATATTATTGTGAAATTGATTTTGAGTAGAGTAGACACAATTTAATTATATTGGAGATCCTGAAAAGTAAAATATAATAATAAATAATAGTTTTGTACAATTTAAACATTGTGAGTTTCTATTTATTTGATTTCAATCTAATTGCGTTGAATCAGAGGGATTCACGTTTTATTTTGGACGTAATTTTTTTTAAATGTACTTAATATATCAGAAGTGGGATACATTTGCGTTCATTTTGTGGCAAATATAAAAAAAAACATTTTTTTTTAGGTTAAGTTAACAACGTGTTAATTATTGAGGAGAAAGCATTGTTAATTGAGGAAATATTTGTTAATTATTGAGGAGATAAATTTTAACAAATATATATAGTTAACAATGGCTGACCAAAATTTTAAAGAATTTGAGCAAAAAATGGAATGTACTAGAAATTATTACAATAATAATTATGTACTAACAACAACAATGGTAAAAACTGCGTCGACTGTATCAGCAACTTCGGGGAGTTATCATCATGTTTTTACACAATCACCGAGTATAAATAATTCATCAATAAATACAGGTAACCAAAATTTAATACCAAATTTTAATGAAAATTTAAATAGTAATACAAATAATAATGAGCAACTAATTCAATTAATGATGCAACAAAATCAAATGTTAATGAGTATGATTACAAACAACAACAATATCAATAATAATAATAATCGTCAAAATTAGAACTATCATATTATGCCTGATTTAAATAAAACCATAAAAAAATTTAATGGCAAAGAAAAAGAAGTAATTGCTGTTGATTGGTTAACATCCATAAAAGCAATTGCAAATTTAAATAGATGGCCGGACGCTTTTTCGCTTGAAAGTGTTCGTATGAGCTTAGAAGGAGCAGCGGCACCAGAAGCTACGGATCGACGAATCAACCATTTTTATTGTTTTTGTTTAGAATCGATTTTTTTTGTTTTTGTACCGATTGTGGTGGTCGGAATCAATCAATTTAAATTATTTTTTTTTGTAGTGTAACTAGGTACCAACGGCTGCTGATTCCGATCCAGACATGTCAGGAGGGGAAAGCAGACCAGATATGTTAAAAACTATTAATTTTTTTTTGGTGTGTGGTGCGTAGTTTTTTTTATTATTTATTTTGCTTTTGATCCGTAAATTTTTTTTTGTTAAATGATATTGGTAGATACTGAAGTAGCGTAAATTTTATATTTATCTATTTATTTAATTATTTATTTAGTAATATATAGCATTTAAATGAGTAAATAATTTTTTTTTGGATTTTTTTTGGCGTACACACACATTAATTAATACAATAATTAAATAAGAAAAATTTTGTTTTGTTTTTAAAATTGAATTATTTGCGATACTATGAAAAATATATAGATAATTTCTTTTCACCACTTAAATATTGGAATTTTAAACTTAATTTTATTAATATTTGTTTGACAATTTGAATCTAGCCTCTTATAATTTTTCTTGATATTATTGAAGTCTATATGGCAATACTAATTGTCATTGTTATTGTTTTGTATTTTTTTTATTTAATATTATTGTGAAATTGATTTTGAGTAGAGTAGACACAATTTAATTATATTGGAGATCCTGAAAAGTAAAATATAATAATAAATAATAGTTTTGTACAATTTAAACATTGTGAGTTTCTATTTATTTTATTTCAATCTAATTGCGTTGAATCAGAGGGATTCACGTTTTATTTTGGACGTAATTTTTTTTAAATGTACTTAATATATCAGAAGTGGGATACATTTGCGTTCATTTTGTGGCAAATATAAAAAAAAACATTTTTTTTTTAGGTTAAGTTAACAACGTGTTAATTATTGAGGAGAAAGCATTGTTAATTGAGGAAATATTTGTTAATTATTGAGGAGATAAATTTTAACAAATATATATAGTTAACAATGGCTGACCAAAATTTTAAAGAATTTGAGCAAAAAATGGAATGTACTAGAAATTATTACAATAATAATTATGTACTAACAACAACAATGGTAAAAACTGCGCCGACTGTATCAGCAACTTCGGGGAGTTATCATCATGTTTTTACACAATCACCGAGTATAAATAATTCATCAATAAATACAGGTAACCAAAATTTAATACCAAATTTTAATGAAAATTTAAATAGTAATACAAATAATAATGAGCAACTAATTCAATTAATGATGCAACAAAATCAAATGTTAATGAGTATGATTACAAACAACAACAATATCAATAATAATAATAATCGTCAAAATTAGAACTATCATATTATGCCTGATTTAAATAAAACCATAAAAAAATTTAATGGTAAAGAAAAAGAAGTAATTGCTGTTGATTGGTTAACATCCATAAAAGCAATTGCAAATTTAAATAGATGGCCGGACGCTTTTTCGCTTGAAAGTGTTCGTATGAGCTTAGAAGGAGCAGCTTTACATTGGTTTGATTCAATTAAAGTAAGCACATTTATAGAATTTGAACAGGAATTTATCAAAACTTTTGTGTGAATCAGAACGTGTCCTCAAAAATGGAAAATTCTGTTAGATAGAAAACAGAAAAAAGGAGAAGATATTATTGATTATTTTTTTGAGAAAGTTAGAATGTGTAACGACTTAAATTTGGAATTCACAGAAATAAAACAACAAATCATTGAAGGATTATTATATAAAGATATTAAACAATATCTATTGGCAAAAATGCATTTTAATATAAATGAAATGATTATTGATATTAAACAATATACTAAAACGATTTATGAAATTAATTCGGATACTTATTATAAAAATAATTCTGAAAATAATAAATTGTGTCATATTTGTAATAAACCGGGACATATTGGTCGTTTTTGTGAATTAAATAAAAAAATGCCATTGAAAAATGAAAATAACGTTCAAAAAATTAAAGATGTTAAATGTTATCAATGTGATGAAATTGGACACATTAAACCAAATTGTAAAAATGAAATAATTTGTTTAAAATGTGGAAAACGAGGACATATGCAAAAGTTTTGTACATTTAATAATAATAGAAATTTAGAAAATCGTAATAATGGAATTAAACCAGAAGTTAAAACATTGGTAAATAATAAAAATATTTCAGTAAATAATGAAAAGTATTTTCAAATAGCATTTATAAACGGAAGAGAAATTAAATCTTATGAAATTTTGGTTCACATTGTGTTATGATAAAAAAGCCCTGTGCGGATTAAATGAAATTTATTTATAATGGTTGTGATGAAAAAGCTATTATTCATGGTTTTGGTGATGGCAAATTAAATCCTATCGGTGAATTTACAGCTATTGTACAAGTTTATCAAGCAATTGCTAATGTTTTGATATATGTGATACCTGATAAATATTTAGAAGTGCCTTTATTGATTGGACAACCATTTACTGAAGCAAAACACATAACAACAATAAAACGAGGTAAAAATTTGAGATTTTTTGAAGAAGAAGATATCGATGAAAATAATGATGAGTGTTTAAAGAGTTTAACTATTCCTGAGTTACCTAACGCAAAGATTAATTTGTGGGCAAAAGGTCAAACTGTTATACCTCCAAAATTTGTTGGTTTCATTGATGTATATGTTGATAAAATTTGTGAAGAAGATATTTTAATTGAAAAGTCTGCAAATAGAAATGGATCTTTTATACCTGAATGTGTAATAAATTCTAAAAATGATGGTCTTGCTGTGCCAATAGTAAAGTCAACGTTTAATGATATTGTTTGTAATAAAAATGAGAAAGTGACAAATGGTTATTTTTGTATGAAAGATCAAATTAATATTGATGAGTCAATTCAAAATTTAAGAGTAAATTGTATTAATATTGAATCAAATGATTTTGTTGATAATATTGAAATTGGACCAAATTTGTCATATGAAATTAGAAAAAAATTAATAAAAATATTAATTGAATATCGTGATGTATTTGCTGAAAATATTCAAGAACTTGGAGTTTCAAAAGATGTAGAATTTAGCATTGAATTAGAAAATAATAAACCAATTACGTATCGTCCATATCGTTTAAAGCATGCTGAAAGACAATTTTTTAGAGAAGAAATAGAAGATTTAAAAAATGCTGGCATTATTGAAGATTCAGTTTCAAATTATTCGAGTCCAATGTTGATTGTCAAGAAAAAAGGTGGAGGAAAGCGAATATGCATTGATTATCGAGCTTTAAATAAAATTACAAAAAAAATTAAATATCCATTGACAGTTATTAGTGATCAAATAGATCGCCTTACAAATAAAAAGTTTTTTTCTACTCTTGACATGAAAAGCGGTTATTATCAGATACCCGTTGAAAAAAAATCTCGACATTTAACAGCTTTTATACCACCAGATGGCCATTACGAGTTTTTGAGAATGCCTTTTGGCGTAAGTAATGGACCAGCAATTTTTCAAAAATTATTAAACAAATCATTGGGACCGTTGAGATTTACTATAGCTATGGCGTATTTTGATGACATCATGTTACCAAGTGAAACAGAAGAAGAGGGTATGGAAAATTTAAAAATGATTTTTGACGTTTTGAGACAAGCAAATTTAAAATTGAATTTAAGAAAATGCAAGTTTCTTTTTAATGAAGTTGAATATTTGGGTTACGAGTAAAAGAAGGCGTAATGAGACCGAGTACACGAAAGATTGATTGTGTAACAAATTTTCCTACACCAGTAAATGTACATAATGTTAGACAATTCTTTGGATTAACAAGTTATTTTAGATAATTTATAAGAGATTTTGCTAAATTGGCAAAACCTTTGAGTAATATGGTAAAAAAAGATGTTGTATGGAAATGGTCTACTGAAGAAGAAGATGCTTTTCAAAAATTAAAGTTGAAATTAATTCAGAAACTAGTATTAGCTTTGTACTCACCATCTGCTGAAACTGAAGTTCACACCGATGCATGTAAAGATGGTTTAGGTGGTGTTTTATTGCAGAGGCAAAATGATGGAAAATTACATCCTACTAATTTTGTGAGTCGACAAACAACTAAAGAAGAATCTAGATATCATTCTACTGAGCTTGAGACGTTAGCTGTAGTCTGGTCGTTGGAACGATTTCGTGTATATTTAATTGGTATTCATTTTAAGGTAGTTACTGATTGTAATGCTGTAAGAAGTTCATTAACAAAAAAAATTTGATACCACGAATTGGACGTTGGTGGTTGAAGCTACAGGAATTCGAATTTGAGGTTATACATCGTGCCGGAGATAGTATGAAACATGTTGATGCATTGAGCCGGAATCCATTTTATGAAGCTGAGGAAACAGAATCTGTTGCTGAATTAGTATCGTTATATACAACGTTAAATGAATATGATTGGTTAGTTTTGTTCCAAAAAAAGATAATAAAATTTCATATATTACTGATGTTTTAAATAAAGTTGGTAAACTTACAAAAGATGAGCAGCGAATACAAAATGATTTTGTTATTGAAAATGATAGAGTTTATAAATTATATGAAAATAAATTATTATGGTATGTTCCAACGTTAAATGAAAAAGCTAGGTGGCAAATTGTATATAATATTCACAACAATTTTGCCCATGTTGGTTTAAATAAAACGTTAAAGAAAATTCAAGAAAAGTATTGGTTTCCAAGAATGAAAAATTATATTAAAAATAGATGCTTGTTTTGAGTGTTTATATCACAAAACACCTGGTGGGAAAAAGCAAGGATTTTTAAATTCGATAGATAAAATTGGTATTCCGTTTCATACATTGCATGCAGATCATTTAGGTCCGTTTGTTAAGGGCTGCAAGGGTAATAACTACGTATTGGTAATTATTGATGGTTTTACCAAGTTTGTAATATTAAAAGCTGTAAGAAATGTTAAGTCTTTAACTACAGTTCGTACCATGGAAGATGTTATAAATGTTTTCGGATTACCAAATCGAGTCATCACTGACAAGGGTACCACTTTCACTGGTAAGCCTTTTATTAAATTTTGTAAAAATAAAAACATTATCCATATTAAAAATGCAACTGCTACTCCGAGAGCAAATGGATAATGTGAGCGATTAAACCGAAGTATAACACCAATGTTAGCGACACTTGGTAATGAAATTGATGGAAGTGATTGGGATAAACCCATTGGACAAGTGCAATTTAGTTTAAATAATACGATTCACGCTGTTCTTAAGAAAACACCATTCCAAGTATTATTTAATTTTGAACCAAGAAGTATCATGTCTACTCCACTTGATGATGAAAGAGAAATTGCATTGGAACGAATAAAGTTAAATCAAGAGTTGATTGCATTGGAACGAATAAAGTTAAATCAAGACAGAGACGTCAATATAATAAAAGCGATGTGAAGCTGAAAAATATTTTCCTGGTGATATAGTGACGATCAAACGAAATGCAGTTTCAACAGGAGAATCAACTAAACTACAACCACATTATAGAGGTCCATATGTAATAGTTGACGTATTACCATTTGATAGATTCAAGGTGACTGACATACCTAGTATGAAGAGAACGCAGAAAGTTTATGAAGGTATCGTGGCTATTGATGACATAAAAAGAATTTTATTACCGTGTGATGACAACGAATTTGATGATGTTATAACTAAAGATGAAATTGAATTCGATAATTCTACGATTTTGGAAGAACCTATGATAGATCAATCAATGTATGATGAAGAAAATTATGAAGCTGATAGTACTGAATCATTTGAAGAACATCATTTGGAAAAATCTGAAATAATGTTACCAAAAAGAGTTCGACAACCTCGAACATACCTGAAGGATTATTAAAATTTAATCGAGGGCGATTGTTTAGATGGATGGCCGAATGTTAAAGCTTAATTTTATTAATATTTGTTTGACAATTTGAATCTAGCCTCTTATAATTTTTCTTGATATTATTGAAGTCTATATGGCAATACTAATTGTCATTGTTATTGTTTTGTATTTTTTTTATTTAATATTATTGTGAAATTGATTTTGAGTAGAGTAGACACAATTTAATTATATTGGAGATCCTGAAAAGTAAAATATAATAATAAATAATAGTTTTGTACAATTTAAACATTGTGAGTTTCTATTTATTTGATTTCAATCTAATTGCGTTGAATCAGAGGGATTCACGTTTTATTTTGGACGTAATTTTTTTTAAATGTACTTAATAGGAATAATTGATGAATTACAAATTATATATAAAGAAAAAAAAAATATAAACTCATATTGTTTTTATTTATTACTCCTATAACTTATTTGGAATTTTAATCAATTTTTTTTTGAAAATTCCAAAATTTTTATTATTTTGTAGAGGTTGCTGCTGGGCTGTGTTTGTTTTTGAATTTTCTTTTTCGTTGATTTTTGGTTTGAAAATGGCTGGCTGATTTTAGTTAATTTCCCAGGATGGATTGCGATGGATTTCTGTTCCTTTCTTTGTCCTCTTCCTTACGGTAATACTTCGTGAAATTGGTTGAAATTTTCTTTGCGGGAAAATTTTTGTGGAAGTATCGCCATGTTGTTTTATTGATTGCCGTTTGGATCACTGGTCGACTCACACCCCACAGGCTGAGCACAGCTGGCACACTTAGGAGGAAATCCCAGTGGTCCAAGGAGTTCTAGTACTAGAAATTTTGGTCTAGCGTTTTTCTTGTGATGCGCTGTTGGTCACCCTAGACCTGGCGCCCACTTCACTAGAACTCCGAAGTTACCTCCTCCGACTTACCTAAAAGTTAGCAGGTGGTAATTTTTTTTATGACAAAAAGTATCATAATGTTACAACTACTCAGTGCAGTATTAATATTACAATAATTAGCATTTTTAAAATCAAATTTAAAAGAGTGTACAGATTCAGTATCATTACGTATATCAAGATTACAAAAAAGATTAAGAAGGATGATACGTGTGTTCCTTAACGAGTGATGCAGCACTTCTAGTAACAAAACTCTCATCCGACACATTAGAGAAAACTAGGTCCAAGGTACGATTCTGAAATTTTTTAATTCCATTCAGCTGTAATAGACCAAGTGATTGCAACGTGTCCACTAAAGTTGTTTCAATTGTACTAGTAGCATTAGTTGGATTAAGGTATGTGCAATCAGCATCACCTGGAATCCAATTAATAGTAGGTTGATTAAAGTCACCAAAAACGTAGATAATATCTGAAGATCTAAGTAAACCATCAATATGTTTAAGAGCATCCAGATATCTGTTGACTTTGTCTATATTACTATTTGGAGGAATATAGACAGCGACATTGAAAATCGAGACAGAAGTGGATGGATCAAATTTACTGCAACAGATTTCAATGTCACAGAAATCACTCAAGTCAACCTCCTTCACACTGAAATCATTCTTAATAGCGATCAGAACACCACCAAATCTATGGTGAATACTATTTGCTGGTGATTTATCACATCTATTAATAGTAAAATTTGGAGGAAACAGGACAGTGTTGTTAAAGGATTCATCTAAACCAGTTTCGGTTAAGATAACAATATCAGCAGAACAGCAATACATATTAATAAGAAACTCATTATTCTTCGTTCTTAAGCCACGGACGTTTTGGTAGAAGAACGAAGAGTCATTAAGTTTTTTTGCCATTTCTTGATGAAGTTTGATCTCGGAGAAAACTCGGTTATCAAAATCTCAGGTGGCCACAAATTCTTATCTAATAGTTTCTTACCGGTTAGTTCCGTTGCATAAATTTTAAACGATGACGAAATCTTCCCAGGTAGATTCTCCGGTGTTAGACCCTGACAACGAATGCTGCTTGTATCCAGGCCTTTACTATCCAGATAGCTTACAATGTCCGTCGTCTTCGTCCCATATTCTAATCATGATACGAAGACTATAAATAGGGGAGGCACAACTTTCAAGGAACAAGTAACGTTTAAACTTTCACTAGGCGGAACAGTATGTGAGGAAGCAGCAATCACAGAATGTGTACTAGCATTTGTCGTAGATTCCGTTTCCTCAGTCGCATTAGCTGTCGCAGTATTAACATTTAGATTAGCATTTACAACAGGCACAGTACCATCATTGTTGTTTAGCGTATCAGCAACAGCTTTTTTCTTCTGTTTTTTAATTTTTTTGGGTTTTGTACCCTTTGCTACAGCTGGTATACTCCGAGTGTGTTCAACGGTGGGGAGCACAGCTGACCGGTCGATGTTTACAGGATTAGACGATTTATGATTCTTCAGTACGGAAATTTCATTTTTAAATTCACTGTAGAACATATCAATTTGTTCAAGACTACATCAAGTTTATCAGTTGAGACGGTATTTGTAAGGTTTACATGAAGATTACAATCAGGAGTTTTTATTTTCAAAAATTCATATTTGTCCGCATTACACATCCACATTACCGTGCCACCTAATTGTGTAATTTTCTCATATTTGGATTTCGAAATATTTACACAAGCACAATGGAACCAGCTGCCACAAAAACCTTCGCAACAAATACCCATGTCATTATTTCCGACAACTTTGTTGCAAACCATGCAGATTTCTGAATGTTGACTAATATTCAAGCTTGAAACTGAAGAGTTTTGCATTATGGTATAGTCGTTCTAACTGGGTAAAAATTCACAATGACTGAACAGCTGATATTTATATTAGTAATTGTAAATGAGGCCACGAAGACAATTAATAGCAAATGATTTGCAAATAATATTATCATATAATATATAGCAATGTTATATAGTTTTTTTAAATTTAAGACAAAAAATGAATTAATGAATTACACAAATAATAATGTAATTTATATCACTACCAAAAGAGTTAAGTATGAATTATTTAATAATTTACACTGTGTTATTATCTTTTAAATAGAAAATATACTTTATTATTTACAAAGCAAAAAACAAACACGTCTATACGTTGAAATACTTGATTACGTATGTTATTAGTTTTGTGTATATTTTGTAAACAAACTAGTACCTTATTATTTTATTTTATTTTATAACAGTACAATTTATTTTACTATTTTTATTGCTAGAACGGCAACTGTTTAAATTTTTCAAATTTATATGAAAAATAATTTTGTGTTTGAAAAAATTGAAATTTATTAATTAAAAATTTTAAATTTCCCTGATAACCAGCGTTCCAATTTTAAACAGTTGGGGTAGTGCAAATTTTACCACATACAAATAATTTTGGTAAATGTATATACTGTAAAAAATTAATTTAATTGTGGTAGTTTAAGTGTTGTCAAGCTGCATGGAAAATGTATTGAATGACGCCTGGAGTTCAATCTGAGCATTGCCTGAAAAACCTTGAAGCTCACGCCTGATCTTCAGGTTATGTTCAGGCCATCTTCAGTGAGTACAGTATTTAGTTTCAGGCGTCGTTTAAGTAAGTTTCATAAATTCCGTGTTAATAACTATTAAATAATAAAATAAATAACTAAATAAATAATATATTAAATAATAATAATAATTTCGCGAAAACGTTAATGTCGGAGTTAAATACTAAATTTAAAAAAGATGTAGAACATTATAAAAAATTTCAAGAAGAACAGATGCTATAATTTCTAACCAATTCGATGAAAACAGTTTGCCACCATGGGAGAATCTTCAAATTACACCTGCCCTTTAAGAAAAATAAGCGAATTCGCTTTTGGCGAACCGTATACGAACTGGATAAGTAACGCCTTTTTAATAGACTTTATAATTTCCCAAAAAATGAACAAAAGACTTCGCCGGCGGTTCGTTTACGGTTCGCTTAACTTAAAGGGTGGCCTGCTACCGTCTAATTCGATTTTCGGATAATAAGATTCGTATTCGAATAATTCATACCGTGCAAAACGAAACTCGGGAGAAATCCGAATCCGAAAGTTAAATGACAGTTTAACTTTCGGATATTTTGCTACCGGGTATTGCTAATTTCGGAAGCATTTTCGCATATTTTATTCGATAATAATTTTACAATCTTGAATTGCGAATCCATATTTATTAAACTATAAAAGATAGATTATACTTCAATGTTCAATTTATCTTACAGATATAAAAAGTATAGTATTTATTTACTTTTCGCAAGGTAAATCCAATATATTTGATTTATCTTTAATTATTTTTCTCATCAAATATAATTTTCTTCGGTTATTTTCTTCAATCGGTGTGTTTCATTCATCACTTTCACTAAAATATACTGCTACATAATCCATTTTAATTTATAATGTAAAATAAAAATAAAAATTTCGGAAACATAAACAAATAAAAATACGAGAAAAATATACTTTTTTCTGTCAAAATCTAATATCTGGAATGGCAGCACTAATTCCGATCCGAATCTCTTACGCGGTACTAACTGATCCGAAATTCGGATCTGACTAATCCGAAATTCGAACAATTCGTATTTGTTACCCGTAGGCAGCCTGAAATTGAATCAAGAATTTCCGTAGATGTGAATGTGATTGATAATGAAAGTAATAGTTCAGATGAATCTGAAAATGGGTTTCAATCATATATCTATAATTATCTATAATTTTAATTTTTTTTGTATCGTAGATGCACGAATATCTATTGGGATGGTATATGAAAAAGAAATAAGACATTGTGTTCAGAAAGCACATAATAGGAAAAATAAAAAAACTCAAATTCAAATATATATATATATTAATATAAAAATAATAATATATAATATTATGTATTATATTAATTAATATATTATATAAATTTTATTTTTATATAAATTCTTATATATAAAAAAATAGATTTATATATAAAATAAATAATTTTATATATGTATAAAAATATAATAAAATTACATAATTTTCATATACTGCATTTATCAAATATTTTAATTTTTAATAATGAATTAATAAAATTAGGAATTATAATTTACTTTGTAATTGTATGGTTATTTTCAGAGTGGAAGCACTTTGATCAGAAAATCTCTTCCGAAAATAAGTTATTCCATAGGATTTATTGCTTTTCTTCGTATTTCAACTGACACAGAAACTTGTTCTGACTGACAAAGATGATATTTGATTTCAATAGCAAAAAGCAATAAATGTCATAGAATAATGTCATAGAATAATAAGTATGGAACAGTTAATTATATAGCGAAAAGTTAGTATTATTTAGCTCTGTAAAAAATAATAAAAAAAGCATAAAAAAGGTATTTAAAAATTCTAAAAAGTGGTTTAAATTATAAACTGAATGAACTACAATATAAAACATATTTATATTTTATAAATTACATAAGATTTATATTAATAAATTAAGAAATAGTTAATTTCGTGAACCAACGGTATGCAAGAATGTCATCATTGCAAAAACCAGATAAGGGGAGAAAGCGGCATAAGGTGTGCTGGTGTGTGTGGAAAGGTATTCCATAACAATATTAAATGTTCAGGTGTCGATCAATATAGTATTGGGGTTTTGTCACAAAATAAAATGATAAAATTCATATGTATATCCATAATGTAGATTTGGTTCTAAAAGATTTGCAAATTAGTGTAAATCAAAGTAAGGATCACTTAATTGAATATAAAAAAGAATTCGAAGATTCATTAAATGTATATCCATAATGTAGATTTGTAGACTGTCATATGTATATCCATAATGTAGATTTGGTTCTAAAAGATTTGCAAATTAGTGTAAATCAAAGTAAGGATCACTTAATTGAATATAAAAAAGAATTCGAAGATTCATTAAAAAGATACATGAAAATGAAATAAAAAATCTTCTTCTAACAATGGAAGCAAGATATATTGAAAGACTAAATTTTATGAAGAATGCTCAAGAAAAGTGTGAAAAAAGTGTTATGGAAGTTTAAAAAATAAGTAAGCTTACCAAAAATTTTGAAGTCCAAAGCGAAAAAATATGTGAAGAACTTAAAAATTCTAATAATAATAATGAAAAAATATGCGATGAATTTAAAAAAGTCATAAACAATAATAAAGTTGGTAATCTGACATTCTCCGAAGTTGTCAAAAATAAGGCCACTAAACAAGCAAAAGTGTTGCCAGAATTGAAAAAAGACGTACCTTTGATTATAAAACCAAAGGAGAAGCAGAGTGGTGAAAAAACTAAAGAAGATCTAAATAAAAATGTGGATCCAGAAAATCTCAAAATTTCAAACATTGAAACAAAACATAATGGTGTTATTTTAATTGAAAGTGAAAATATTACTGAAAGAGACAAGATTAAAGAAAAATCGTTATGTGATAAGTATGAGGTGAAAGTACCAAGCGTAATGAACCCAAGAATTATTATACCAAATATGGTTTTCAAACATGGTGAAACTGAAATTATTTCTAAATTGAAAAAACAAAATGAGGTTATTGAAAATAGTAACTTAAAAGTAATAAAATTATATGAAATAACACGTCAAAACAAAAAAATGTACAATGTAATAATAGAGACTGATCCCGAATCTTTTCCTAAAATAATAGAAGGTGAAAAACTTAATATTTACTGGGAAAGATGTAATGTTTATGATGGTTTAGAGATACCATGTTGTTTTAAGTGCAAGGGTTTCAATCATATATCTACGGAATGCAAAAATGATGAAGTTTGCGTCAAGTGCCTTGAAAACCATATAACAAGTGAATGCAAAAAAGAATCGATCAATAAGTGCATAAATTGTATACGTGCAAATGATAAACTGAAGCTTGGACTTGATGAAAACCATTTGACATATAGTTAATTATGTCCGGTATATCAAAATAAATTAGATAT
Source organism: Empis stercorea (assembly GCA_949752835.1). Lineage (NCBI taxonomy): Eukaryota > Metazoa > Arthropoda > Insecta > Diptera > Empididae > Empis > Empis stercorea. The sequence goes on from OX457086.1 coordinate 21,920,324, forward strand.
AAAAAAGAAAAAAATTGGTTACTAGCAATCCAAGCAAGTAAATGGTATAAGCACGAACATACAGGGACTCATAAACAACTTCGAGAAAATAGAATGTATAGTCGACACATATAAACTTGATTTTCTAGTATTAACTGAAACTCATGTCACAGTATTTTCCAATTATAAACGTAAAGCAAAAAAAAAAAACTTTTATAATTTATTTTTAAATTATTATTATTTTTCGTTCTCAAAATTAAACTAGTTTGAAAATTTATCGATATAATAGTCAATTTAAAAAATGGTAAAAATAATAACGTAAAAAAAGAAATTGTTTTTTTTAGTTACAATAAAGAAGCTTTTTCGCGAGAAATAATAAATACAAATAGTATATATAAGGTGGAGAAAGATATTCATGAGAATGCGGCAGAAATAGAATCGAATATATATAATACTATTAAAAAATTTACAAAGAAAAAATATATTAATGTACATAATAACACAAATAAGTGGTATAATAATGAATTAATGCTGTTAAAACGTGAGAAAATAGAAAAAAACCAAATAGCTAGGCTAGTAAACACAATAGAAAGCTGGAATCAATATAAGATCGCTAGAAACAAATACAACATAAAAATAAGTTCTGCAAAAAATAGTTACATTAATAAAAAAATGAGTGAAGCAAATGATCAGAAACAAATGTGGGGTGAAATAAAAAATCTAGTTCTTAAAAAACGTAAAAATATAATACAAAATGTAATTTTTAATGGAACAGAATGTGAAAATGATGAAGATAAAGCAAAAAAATTTAATGAATATTTTATTAACAGTATAGAAAAAATTAGAGAGTCAATTGAAAAGGTGCAATATGTAAATAGTATAGAAAGATGTCAGAGTAAATTTGTATTTAGTGAAATAAATATAAATGAATTAAAATTGATATGTAAATCAATAAAAAATAAAACGGACTTCAGTGGGCTTAGCAATAAAATAATATTAGATAACTGGAACATATTAGGACCAGAACTACTAATATTAGTAAATACATCGCTAACGACAGGTGAATTTCCAAAGTCGTGGAAAGATTCTATGATAACAACAGTAGAAACAATTGCAAACACAAATAAATGTGAAGAGTTTCGTCCAATAAATACATTAAAAACGTTAGAGAAAATATTGGAAAGAGTTGTAAAAATCCAGTTACAGAAATACATGGAGAATAACGGACTTTTTACGAAATTCCAGTCTGGCTTTAGAGAAAAATATTCATGTGAAACAGCAGTAAACTACGTGGTAAGCAGGTGGAAAAGTATCGGAAAAAAGAAAAAAATCATGGCAATATTCCTGGATTTCAAAAGAGCATTCGAGACGATAGATCGTGAAATTTTACTAAAAAAGCTATATATGTATGGCATAGAAGGTAAAGAATTATTTTGGTTTAGTACTTATCTAAGCGAAAGAACACAACGTACAAAAGTAAATAATAATACATCAGATTACGTACGTATTGATTATGGAGTTCCACAAGGATCAATACTGGGAGCTTTATTATTTATAATTTATATTAACGATATGCCAAATATAATAAAAATGTGTGAAATAATCTGTATGCAGATGATACACTAATGTATGTTATTGGAAATGATGAGCAAGAATGTAAAAATAAATTGGTGAGTGAGATGAATTAAATAGATGGCTAAAAATGAACAAACTAAAATTAAATGAGACGAAAACAAACATATTAGAAATAAATATGAATAGTGAAGCTCCAATTAGCATAAATGGCGAAGTAATAACAAAAGTACAAAAAATTAAATACTTAGGGTTCATTATTGATAATCAATTAAAATGTAATGAACATATAGATTATTTATGCAAAAAAATAAGTAAAAAAATAGGGTTTTTCAAGAGAATTCGTAATAAAATGAACATGATAACATCAATAAATCTATTTAATGTAATAGTCAAGCCACATTTTGAATTCTGCTCGTCAATATTATACTCATGTTGTAACCAAAAAACACAAATAGAGAAACTACAGAAACAACAAAATAAAGCAATGCGGGCAATTTTAAAATGCAATAGGTATACATCGATAACACAAATGCACCAATGTTTGAAATGGCTATCAGTGAAACAGCGGATGGAGTTAAATACATTATTATTAATTTTCAGCGCCGGAATACCTACGACAAAGTAGGTATACGTAGGTGAAGCACAACCGTATAATCTCAGAAATGTGAGTGACTTTAGAATTCAACATCAAAATACAACAGCAGCACAAAACTCTTTTACTTATCGAGGTTATATGTTATATAATACACTTCCAGATGAAATTAAACAATTAGAAAATTAAATATGTATAAAAGAAAATGTTTAGAATTTATAAAAAGCAGAGCAAATTGTTAAGTTAATATATTTATACTAGAATGTAATCGTAAAAGTATAATTTAATACTAATAAATAATAATAAAAAATAATAAAAAAATTCATTTTCAGAAAAGATTTTGTGATAAAGAGTCTTCACTGTATAAAAGTACTGAAAGGCCCTGAATTTTAAAATGTGCTGAAAAGCCCCTGAATGGAGTTACTTTTGAGAAGTATTGAAAATGCGCTGAAAAGCCCCTGAATGGAGGTACTTTTAAGAAGTATGGAAATGGTGCTGAAAAGGCCTTGAGTGGATGAAATTGTACTAGGTATGTATTGGTGTAAAACCCCTGAATTTTTTACCAACTTCCTATACCATTTCACTGCAAAGGGAAGACTGCCATTCAGACCACCTTCAGGCTTGAAAGAGCTCATTTTGGTTATCAGGGATCCTTATTTGACATGCCCATATATTTTGTGTGGTACGCTCGCGTATCTCGCTATGTACATCGCGTCGCGTATCTCGACCGTACCATACAAAATATCAATTTGATCAATCTGATGGCTGTTTCTCTATTTCAATTTCAAATTAGTCAGATTTATTTTTTTGATCGGAGAATTTTTTTAGATTTTTCATATTTATTAGCTGCCGTTTTTGTTATTCCTACTCTGCACTATAAGAGTAGAGTATCTGTATGGGGCTGGGAAAACCAGTCAAAAATATTTCAGTCAAAAACAAAAAGGCATTTCAGTCAAAAATAATTTCATACAAATTTTATGACTGAAATGCCTTTTCAAGATGGAACTTCAGTAAAAAAAAAGGCATTCCGGTCAAAAAAAGTTTGACTGAGTTGCCTTTTCTTTATTAACCAATTTTTTTATAAAAAATTATAAACAAATGAAGATATTTTCCCTTTTCCAGACGGTTTTGAGGTTTTGACTGGAATTCCTTTTCAGTTTTTTGATTGAATATCCTTCTTAAAAGGCAATTCAGTCAAAAATTATTTTGACACAGATGCCTTCTTATTTTTGACTGAAATTCCTTTTTTTTTTTACTGAAATGTTTTTCACTGCTTTTTTCCTGGAGCCTATTTGTATGGTTGTTGTTGTAGTTTACTCTACATAAATATCCAGTACAACATGTAGAGTAAAGGGAAATTAATGGGAAATTATGAAATTTTAATATGGCAACTATAAATTTGACAAGTACGATACTTCATTTCGTATTTTACACAGATGCCGTATAGTTTTTTTTGTTGGTAGAAGTTTGTCAGGTGTAAACTTAAACTGGTCACGAGTGGCCCACTATAAGTTTCTTTCTTTTTAATCTGCGTATGTTATTTTCGTTATTTAATAATTTTAATGCTTCTGCATTGCTGTGGGCTGAATTTCGTCTTCAACTAGATTTATTTTCAGGTCCCTGTGGAGATCTTTGTTACGGATGTACCAAGGAACTTTAACGAAGTTACGTAGAACTTTATTTTGAAAACGTTGGATTTTTTGTGTATGGCACTGGCTTGCACATCCCCAGATCTGTATCCCATATAGCCATACCGGTTTTAAAATTTGGTTGTAGATGAAGTCTTTGTTGCTTAATGATAATTGAGATTTCTGTCCTATTAACCAGTACAATTTTCTGTATCTAATAATCTACTAAATAATCAACTCAGTAATTTTTATTTTGACGTGTTCCTTCCATTTGAGCTTAACATCGAGTGTCATACCTAGATATTTGACAGTGGAAGCGTATGGTACAACATTTCCGTTTAGGTAAACTGGGGGAATTTGGTTTATAACTCTATCGGTGAAGTTTATATGAACTGATTTACTATCATTTAATTTCATGTTGTTTTTCTTAGTCCAGTCCTGGATTAAATTATTAGCGTTTTGCAATTTATTGGTGGCTTGATTTAAATCCTTATCTGTAGCTAACAAAGCAGTGTCGTCCGCGAACGTACCTACTAGTACTTCATTTGGTTCTGGAAAGTTACATGTGAACAGTAAGTACAAAATTGGGCCCAAGATACTGCCTTGGGGTACCCCGGCTTTGATTTCCTTAATCTCTGAATATTCATTCATCCTGGAATTTGACTTGATGTCTGTTTGTTAGGTAGGATGTGATGAATTCCACATGTTGCAAAGGTAAGATATTTTGTAATTTTTTTATAAGACCAGCGTGCCATACCTTGTCAAAGGCCTGTGCAACATCGATAAATATCGCTGAACATATTTTCTTTTCCTACAGTGCTTTTTCTATTGCAGCTGTTAATCTATGTATTTGATCGACTGTGGAATGTTTTTCCCTAAACCCACATTGGTAGTCCGGGATTATTTTTTAAAATGTATTATGTATATATAAAATGGTTATTTTTAACCAAATAAATAAATAAATATTCCGTTTTACTATCTGCAGACAGGTTCTCCAGTTAAGTCACCATGTTTAGTTCTTTAAATCTTTTAATCTCTCTCTTAAGTTGTTGTTCTTTTCTATTAAGAGTGTTTTTATCTCCTGGGTCCACCAAGATTCTGATAGCTTCTGGATATTTAGTTGCAACTGTAATGGAAGTTGGACTTTTAGTGTTGTTCCATGCTGCAAGCTGGATTAACTTAGTAAAATTTTCAGCTTCAGTATCAAGTTGATTTGTTGTGCTTATTTGAACGTTTAGAGTAATAGCACTATCCAGTTCTTGTTTAAAACTGGCCCAGTCTGTTGATTTGTTTGACAGCCTTGGTTTGGGAATGTATGAAATTAATTTTTCTGAAAGTGTACAAATGACAGCTGAATGATATGAGCTTACGTGTAAACAGTCTGTCAGTTTTATCAAATTCGATGATACTTTTCTGGAAATAAAAAAGCCTAGAAGATCAGGAATTTTGTTAGTATCTGTAGGCCAGTAAGTTGGACTACCTGTGGAATGAATTTGATAAAACTGACAGACTGTTTACTTCTCTTAATATTCCCAAGACAGACTGTAATTTTTTTATTTTTAATAAATATTTAACAAAGTAACACTTTAAGCAACTAAGACTACGAACATTTCTTCAGTAACTTTTTCTTTAAATTAAATGCAGATATATAGAAGTCAATGTCACAGAAATATTTATTAAATTCTGACATTAATCCATTTATTCCTGACAGACGGTTATAATTAGACCGTGCAAAGTTTATTTTAAAAAATCTATGCATCCGAACTCTAATAGAGGGAACATTAATATTAAATAGGCTCAATAGATCGGATGAGTCGATATCATTTGATAGCAATCTGAAGACAAAAATTACCTTGGCTACCGATCTTCTTTCAGCCAGTGTATTTAAATTAATAAGTTTAAGCCTGGACTTATATGGTGGAAGAGTACTGGTATCTATCCAATGAAAACTTCTCAGAGCAAACCTTATAAACCTCTTCTGGATGGTCTCAATACGGCGGATGTGTAGTCCATAGTAAGGACACCATACAATAGACGCATACTCAAGTAAGGACGGAAACAAAAGGAGAATACAAAGTTTTTATTACATATGGGTCAGTAAAGTTAAAGTCGCAAGCATATCGCCTAATTAAGCCCCACATTCTATTCGCCCTATTGACTATATAGTCAATATGTTGGTTATATGATAATTTTGGATCTAGCAAAACTCCTAGATCTCTAACAACCAGAACACGACTAACCAATTGGTCACCAATATTGTACGTATAGACAAGAGGACTAATACGGCGAGAGAACGTAATAATTGAACATTTATTTATGTTAAGTGACAAATGGTTATTAGAACACCATAAATGGAACTTTGCTAGTGTATTATTTAGTTTGTCAAAAGCTTCAATATGTTTCCCAGACACAAATATTTTGAAATCGTCTGCAAACATAAGTAGATTACAATCAGGTAAAAAATTTACAATGTCATTAACATACAGGATAAACAGTAATGGTCCTAAATGGCTTCCTTGGGGAACGCCAGATGGTACGTGGATTAAATTAGAAATACTGTTACGTAGGATAACATATTGACATCTGTCACTCAGAAAGGATGAAATCCATTTAACGAACATATCAGGGAAACCAAGTTTTTGCAATTTAAAAAGTAAAGCTTATGATTAATACGGTCAAAAGCTTTACTGAAATCAGCAAATCCTTTAGCAAATTCCGATGTAATGAAGTTAGTAAAAAAAGAAGGTTTGTCACTGTGGAGCGTTTCTTCATGAAACCATGCTGTTTACTACTTATTAGATTTTTACAGAAAAAATTTAGTTTATCAGAAACCAAGGCATCAAAAATTTTAGGAATTACTGACGGTTTAGATATCCCTCTGTAATTTTCTATTTTGTTTTTTCTACCAGATTTGAAAATTGGTACAATAAATGAACTTTTCCACAATGATGGAAAGCATCCAGTATTTAATGAAACATTGAACATATGACACATAACTGAATGTAATGGAACAGAGCAATTACGAATAAATGCTGATGGAATACCATCTGGCCCAGGATTGAAATTAACATCTACGTTATTAATGAAATTAAGTGTATCATCTTGGGAAATCATTATATTATTAAACGTTAAATCAGAAGCATTACCTATGTAGTTAAAAAATTATTCATCAATGTGGAAGTTTTCATTAATATAGACAGACTCAAAAAATTTACCAAATAAGTTACAGGCAGCTTGTGCTGTGTCCGCAAATTCATCGCCATAGAAGAAAGAAGTTGGATAACCATCACTTTTATTTTTTGAATTAATAAATTGCCAAAATGTTTGTGGACATGATTTAATACCATTCTGAATATTATTAATATAAGCAAAATAAGCATTAGTTATTGAGTTTTTAAGTTCCGATTTCAATCTTCGATAAACTTTAAAGTCATCATCCGACATACTGAGCCTCCATTTACGGTAAGCCTTATTTTTCAAGATTTTAATTTTTTTAGTAACTTCGTTATTCCAGGGACACATGTCACATTCAACTCCTCTAATAAGAACAACGGGTACAAATTTAAATATGACTTCATTGATCACTTTATAAAATTCGGTGCACAGATCATTAATAATATTACAGGATAAAAAGCTGCAGTCATAGTTGCTTAGAGTATCACAAATATTAATATAGTCAGCATTTTTGAAGTCAAATTTAAAAGAACTAGCTGAATCAAAATCATTTAAAACATTAATATTGCAAAATAAATTGATTGACGGATGATAATTATCTTCTTTCACCAGTGGTGCAGCACTATTACTAACAAAGCTTTCATCAGTTACATTGGAAAATATTAAATCCAGTGTACGATTTTGAAAATTTTTAATATAATTAAGTTGAAATAGTCCTAGAGATTGCAACGTATCCACAATATTTGTCCTAGAGATTGCAACGTATCCACAATATAATATATTTAACATATTTTACTACGAAGTACAACGATAATTATCATAAATCAAAATGATCATTTTGTTAAATTAATTCAGCTCTGGTGGTTTATATCTAATCTATTGACGACTTCACCATCAGTACCAATTTTTAGTCAACTTTTGAGTTGCAATTGTAGTGTAGTGTAGGCATGGACTCTTACAACTACACAACTAGGCAACACTGATTTATAGAGTTAATTGGAAATTTTAATGACAGTTCTGTTAAAGATTTTTTCAACCAACAATCAACACAGAAGCCATGGCTAGCTATAATAATAATAATAATATTAATAATAATAATAATAGTAAAACCGAAGCAGATTCAAACATAAAATGTTCTTTTAATGAATTACCTAAAATAATAGTACGCGAGAAAGAGTTATTACTGGATTGGAGGGAAGATAATGATAAGTTATGTACTAAGACGCACAACGATATAGAATTACAGGTAACTTCTTAAACATCAATAATAAGATCTTAATAAAAGTAAATATTTTGCCCCACAGCTAATTCGTCAATGTAGTCATAATGAATCCGAATTTTCTATTCTATGTTTTTGTAAATATTGTTTAGACTACAGAAAAGATATACTGCAACTATTCAATGATCATATTAAAACTCAAAAGATTTGGAAAATGTTTGAAAAAGCTATTTCTAAATTATATTTACCACTTGTTGAGTAAGGAATATTTAACTATGTCCAGTCCAAACTAAATTAATAATAATTAATAGCATTACTGAATTTATTTACAATATCCAAATTTAATTTAAAAATATTTTAGGAATGCTTCACCAGAAGTTCTACAAATGTATGACTACCTTATAACACATTATTCAAATTGGCTTGTTAATGGTATAATTAATAAAGTCAAACTAAAACACATAGATTTTCTTTTAGATTTTCCATTGACAGAAAAAATGATAGTTGTTATCTTCAGTGCAATGTAAGCTTTAAATTAATTTTTTAATTACACTATAGTATATTTTAATTGAAACATTTTAGATTAATTGAAGACGATCCATATCAGTTATTTCAATTAATGAGCTTTCTTGTAGAATGTTTTGTTAAAGTATATGCTACCACTTTAACAACAAATTATAAAATTGATATTGAAAGCAAGACACCAGCTAAATACCTCTTAACATGTAAGATATTTTTACAATTATTATAAATAAATTTATGAATAAATATAGATACAGTTTGTAAAGAAAATCTTGTCACATAGACTTTTTTTTTAGTAAATTGATGTTATTTATTGATTAAAAGACAGTTTAATTGCGTTTTTTAAAACAAATAACTAGTGTGTGACAAGATTTTCTTTCCAATTAAAATAATTGTAGTTTTTTTTTTGTTTTATATTTTTTTGGTTATTTATTAAAATTCTCTGTTTTTTTATGGAATACTCAAGAGAAATAACCAAAATTTAAAATCGTTGAATAAAGTTATGATTTAAATTAAGTTACTGTATTTTAATCAATAACTAAAATCAATTTACTTAAAAAAAATCTATGTGACAAGATTTTCTTTACAAACTGTATAGATACCTTTATATTTACTTAATAATTTCTTGTTTTCCTGTCTTCTAAAAAAAAAGATGTTTTAAATGGTTACAAAAATTTACTATCGATAGCTGGAATAATATCTGAACTGCTTTTTGAATTTGAAAGAAATTATTTGGAACATTTTAAATGTTCCTGGCTTTTACTTAATAAAAAGATGTATCATAAATATTGCTATAGTATATTAAGAGCCGAGATTCCTGAATTTCTACTTAAAGTATGTTCACAGTTAATTCTTATATTACGTAGTTTTAATAGTTTGCTTTTTTATATAGTTAAAATCCGAAGTATCAAATTGCGAATATAAAACTTTAACAGCACAATTAAAAGAATTTGAAATGGATATGGGTTTAACTGAGGATGCATGGGAGGAAATAAAATCATTTTTATCAGAATATCAAAATTCATTTGATAATAAAAAGAGGAAAAAACGAATTAATTTTGTGCTTAATTTATTTAATGTGATAAATAAAAATCATCCGATTAATATAAATTCCCCATTCTCTGAAAGGAAAAGTACTGAAATACTATGGGAACAAATGGTAGATTATATTAAAAAAAATGGGACTTGTGGTGTAAAAAAACACGAAATAAGTAAACTAATCGTTGACGAAAATGATTGTCAATATTGTCAGAATGAATTAAGGCATAAGCAAAAGTAAGTATCAATATTTAATATAATACATCTTAATTTAATTAACAAAAAAAAATCATGTAGTTTTTGCACATGTATACAATGTCTGCATTCCGCTGAACCCCATTCTTTCCTTGAAACAAAAGCTATTGAAGACATACTTTGTATTAAATGTAGTTTTATGAGAGCCTTGCCGGATGAGGATCATAATTTTGTAACAAAATTGTCAAAAATGTCTTTAGATGACAACAGTAATTATAGCAATACTATGGCAAATATAGAAGGAGAAGAAATTGAAAAAGAACAAGAAGAATGTACAGGGAATATATTTAAACCAGAAGTATACCACTATTGTTGGGCTGTGTTTAAACATTTAAAAGGTTTAATAGATTATCTATTTGAATATTTTGTTTAGACCGTGATATTTATTATTTCAGATACAGATATAAAACCATATCAAAGTACTATTATGGAAGCAGACCGTTTTTGTAAAAATTGTCATAGAACTTCATGTTTATTAGCAATGAAAATACTCAATAATGAAATTTCTGATGAAATTGCTAAATATTTAATAAAACATTACCAACCTTTTCGCATTACAAATGAAGAAATTATGCAAATGCTACCAAAAATTTGGCTATGTTTCAGAAAAGGTCATTTTCCACATGATCATTATGATGAGGACTTCATAATTAAAAGTTTCTGGATATTCGTTATATCTGCTTATGCAACATGTTTCGCCTATCTAGATATTAAACAATATATTCCAGATATGGGCTGCTTTTTATTAACTAGTAATGACATAGAATCAGTATTGATCAATAAAAAATCGAATCTGCAGTCAACTGATTTATTGGAATTCATAGAAAAAATTATTAAGTATATTTACATAATGTTTAAAATTTATCGAAACTGATTCTTTAATTTTGATTTTCAGTTTGCTTCAAACTAACCGGAAAGCAGTTAAGTAAGAGTTTTTTTAAATTTAATTATGCAAAGTTATTTATTAGCTTTTTTCAGTTCAAATACAAAAATGCTTAATGATGTGAATAAAAATATGAAAATGAATACATTATTGGTCAAAGGCTCAGATGAAAATGTAGAAAATTTAAATATATTGTCAAAGTATGTTAATTATAATGTTTGTAATCTGTATATAATTTAATCTTGTATTTAAAGGGAAACTTCCATTAAAAATGATATATCTGACAAATACAAGAACACCGTAAAAACTTCGTGCAAATGGGATACTAAAGGTAAAATTTAACTTTCAATAACACTTATGTGTTTAGAGTTCCATGAGAATTCAGCAATTTTTTATTTATATTTTATTTTTAAGATTGTAAAGAACACGAAAAGCCAACCAAGGACAGTAATTCCGGCAAACCTCCCTGCTTCCATGAAAAAGTTATTATTTTAATAAAAATTTTCAATCGAACATAATAATTTTGTTTTTAGGAATACCGTTCCAATCGGAAAAATGAAACTCGTGATAGATTAAGAGAAAAGTTAAAAAAATTAGTTACGAACAATAAAAAATCACTTCCATTACCAGTAAAATCAGGAAATCCAGATGACAGTAATTTACAAAATATATTTATAAATGGAAATGAAGCAATTAAAAAGACCAAAAGTGTTTGTAAGAACAATAGTGGGAATAATAAACCTGTAAATACTGAAAGTAAAATCCCAGCGTTAATGGACGATAAGTATGTTTGTGAGGATAAAGGCGCATTTAAAATGAATGTGGATGAAAAATGGGTGAAAGATGCACTTAGTTATATTGAAGGTTCCCAAAATAAAAACGGTGTGATTGATAATAAAAAAGCAGCTAAAAGACAGAAACAAAAATTAAAAAAAGAAGAATTTAAAAGAATAGAAGAACTTAAGGATTTGAGATCGAAATTTCATGAAGTTTACTTTAAAGAGTTTATGGCAAAAAAAGAAAGGAGAAATGAGCAATTATCTAAGAAAAAAGATAAGAAACGTATACTAGATTTAGAAAATTCTGTAAAAAAATTATCAAAAGTTAAACTAAGGTTTGAGAAAGATATTCTTGAATTAATATCTGTTTTAAAGTCCATTAATTCTGAATTTAAATTCACTTATTTACCAACTAAACAACAACAAGAAGATTTTCTGCAAAATAATTGTCAAAGAAAAGATACTACATCAAATTTTTGTCATTCACATGATACGAAAAAAGAAGTTGTAAATTCCAAACCAGATATCGCAGTTTCGAATTATCAAAAAAATAATTCTATGGGTTCATTAAATGCTGAACAAGACACGATAGATGCATCTAAACGGATTGTAACAATTAGAAGGGTAAATATGCCAAATAATAATGAGCCTCAAGTTACAGTTACGGCTAAAGGATCTTCCCCTGATGAAGATAAAGTTTTATATACATTTATAAATGGTCGGCTTGTCCAAAGAGACTGTGGCAATGCTTCCGATTTGGACAAAGCATCGCGTAGTATTAACTTTACACAATTAAGTGAAATAAAGAATGTATTATTTCAAAACAATGATATTATGTCATGTATTGGATATAATCCAAATAATAATAAAAATAACCTTGTTATAAAAACAAAAACCCAACTTAAGAAGGAAAGAAAAATGGCAAAAAAACTTGCTGAAAATTTAAATAAAGAAAGACATAGAAACTTGGACTTAGAAACATATGTACACAACAATAAAAACGAAATCACCTTGCAAAATTTAAATCATTGTGTTTTTCCTAATACAAAAGAAGTTGGAAATTCGATTCATAAATGCAAGGAGAATTTTAAATGTCATCAAAATATATCTAAAAATTTAAAACAGGAAAAAAACATTTCTAAATCTCAAAATAATCTAAGGAATAATGTTAAACAGAAAACAAATTCTTGTCCGATTGAACATATCACATCTACAAAATGTGATAAAATTGTTTTTGAGGAAAATAATACTTGTGGGGGAAAGATTAATAAAATGATAAAAAAAACTGTTAAAGATGAAAAGAAGAAAAATATTAAAGTTCACAATATGAATATATTGAAGAATAATCAATTTAATTTATTAAATATAGAAGATAGTGAGTCTTTAACAGAAGAATCTGAACCAGATATTGATACAAGTATATGTAATAAATTATCGTTAAATGTTAAACCTTCAGTGAATACAATTACAAGTAATAGTAAAAATAAAAATTCTATAATTAAATGTAAATCATCAGGATTAACTATTAGTTCTAGTTCTAATAAATCGTCAGAATTAACTATTAGTTCTAGTTCTAAGAAAAAAGCCAAATGTAAGGATCGAATTAAGAAAAATTGTCCAATAAATGTAAAAGAAAATGCTCAATATTCTTCTAATTATATAAATGTTAGCAAGCCTCCAGAAAAAAATGTAATTGGTCTAGCAGAATCTATGAATAATTTAAATATAAATACAAATAACGAAAATTTAAATAAGAAGAGTAACGTTACCAATATAAGTATAATGGAACAATTAAAAAGGGGCATTCAAGTTGAAAACCTTACACTTCCACCAGGAATCACACTTACGAAAGTCAATCCAGCTAAAGCTGAAGAATTGAAGGCAAAAAGTGGTTCAATACATAATTTGTCGCAGCAAATTTTACCTCAGCAATCGTCTCTTCATTCATTATTTTCCGCAGATTTTTTGCCTCCAACTGTAAATAATTATGTATCTGATACGAATGGACTTATTATGGTCGATAATATTAATACAAAATCAGTTTCAACAAAAAAATTACCAAAATGTGTTAATGATTGTGAAAATAAATCAAAAATCAAAAAACGAAAAAATAAAAACAAAAGGAGAAGTAATTCTGAAACGAATATATCACTAGAATCTAAAAATGTAGCTTCAAATATAATTACACTTAGAAATCCTATGTTTTATCTAAACAAACCAGAAAGTTTACCTTATCGTAATTTAACAGAACGACTACCACAAACATCCGATTCGCAAATTGATCAACCTGCTACAATAATAAGAAACAAAAATGGAATGTTCACAATTCGGAATCCAGTTTTATATCAAAATATGGCTGAATCGAATTTTATTAATAATTATGACTCATTTTCTCCAAATTATTATACATCAATGCGTTCTTACTTACAAGATGGAGATAATAATTCTCATTTATCTGATAATACTTCTATGAATTCAGGAAAATGTATGTCTGCTATAGGAAGTGAAATGAAATCTGCTCAGCAGAAACAATTTGCTCTATTTCATAATCCGACTTTAAAAAATCCAAATACGGCTGGTAAACAAAAATATAAAATTATTAAAGAAAAAAAGTGAAATATTTATCGTTTTAGATTCTTATGGAAATGGTTTAAATTCATTTATTCCACATGATTCTTTATTTTATAATAATTATGGGAATTATTGTGGTGCCACATCTACAATATCAAATAATAATATGTTTGGGAATTCCGAAAATATATCACAGAATTCTTTAAATAAAAATAGTGCAAACATTCAAAGTAAGACTGTACAAACTAATTACAATAAAATATCATCCTTTGGGGATTTTAAACGTCTAAATAATGAAGTAAGTATCACTTCATATTAATAAAGGAGCCTAATAATTCATTTATTTCATTCAGGTTACAATTCATAACACAAATAATATGGAATTATCACCTGAAAGTATTTCGAAAGTTTTAAATCAAAGTGACAATATTGAACAAACTACTCCGCAGAACTATGAAGAAAATCAACCTATAAATTTTGATACATTTAGGAATGTTCATGTCGATAAAACAGGTGTTATAAATGATCTACGAAAATTAATTTGTATATTTAGTATAATGTTGAATCTACTTTCAGGTTATTTTAATGTAAATGGAAGAGATGAAATTTCCTTAAGAAAGGTAAAGTCGAATATTAATGATTTTGTGGTAAATAATAAAAGATCAGATCGAATTGAGCCACCTTTACTACAGTCAATTAAAAATAATATATTTGGGAGTATGAATTCTTGTAATTAAATAAGTGTATTAAGTAAATAAGAGCACATTTGTGCTTTGGAAGTAATAAATTCGGATAAACTAAATTATTTTTAATTTTTAACTATAATACGACGAACATTAAAATTGTTCAGTGTTTTTTATGTAGGAAATAGGAAAAACATAACCCAATCTGTACAATATGGTTGCAATAAAATGTTAAAAATACAGAATTAAATTTTAAATTGTGGTTTTATTAATAAACTTAGATTTTGCTGTATAATAATAAAACTGATCCATTTTGACCAACCATCAGTTTACTACATGCACATAGTTGTAGCATGTCGTATATATATATAATATAAAGATATTCAAAAATTTAAAAAAGACTTAAAAACTGAAAACATT